>PVKE010037950.1:0-15667 GCA_004027555.1 Craseonycteris thonglongyai
CCCACCCCACCCCACCCCACACGTTTCAGGAGTTTCTGTGTCATTGCAGCTGACGAGGGAATGTGAAGCGTTACATGGTGTGTGGGCCCTGAGGTTGTCCTCTAGACCTAGCCATCCTGGCTCTGCCCTCTGATAGTAGTGTCTCTCACCATTGAGGCCTCTGTCCTTGCTGATGTCATTGGGTCCACACAGATTTTGAGCCAGAGCAGCTGCTCCTTACTTACCATTGCCATGAACTTGAGGTTCCTCTTCTTTTTCCCATCTCAGGGCTTACCCATCTTTGCGTGTGTGAGTGTGTGTTGGTGATGGAGAGGATGGAATGGAGCACAGACATTCTCAGGTTCCTTGCACATGCACACAACTTGTAAGGAATAACCAATTTTTAACTCAATTCAACTGGGTGCCTTCCTTCACCAGTGTTTATTTCTTGCTCACCAGGTCATATGGATATAAGACTTACAACAGGGATTTCCTGAGAGGCCTCCCCCCCCCCCCCACACACACAACATGTAGTGTCCATGAAAGAGGACTGTCAGCTCCGAGTCCCTTCAATTTCATTTACCCAGCTGATATTTTTCTGTCCCACGTCCTAATAGTTTAGAAGAAAACTACAATATGGAGACAGCCTGGCTCCTGGCTCTGAGCTCTGCCTCTCTCCACACCTGGGCCTTCTCTCCTCTTTCTCCCTAGGGGTGTGAGAGTTTCCATATGGACTGAGTTCAGGATCCCCATTTTACTTTTTCATGGGCAATGTATTGGAAGTCTTTAAACTGCTTTTCACTCTCAAATTCTGTTATTCAAGATGGTTGTCATGCTAAGTAAGCTGATTAATAGCCCCTTAGTTCTACACAGTAGCTGGCCTCCAGATTGCGTATTAGAGTGTCTACTCTGGGCCAGACCTACACGAACTCATAATCAGAACAGAGAGTATGAGGATAAGACATGTGATGTAGCATAGATCATTTCACAGGCTCTCATTCTTTACCTCCTAGTCTAATTCCTATTCTTATTGTACAGTACTCCTTTCATTATGTAAGTATCTTGTATGCTCTATCCTATAGGAGGGATTTGGTCCAGGTTCAACTTCTTCCAAGAGGACCTACTTATTTATAATCTCTTATTGACTCTAGGAATTTGGGATGCACATCCTTCCTAAATTTTCTCCCCATATATACCTACATTCTGTTTATGGAAGATGCAGACATGCAATCCCATGCAATTTAAATAAAATGTGATATATTTTATTATATGACTAGGCACAATATTTTATGGGAGCACAAAGAAAGGGTGCCTCATTTTTCCTGTGAAGGTCAAAGGGGGATTTCCAGGGAAGTGAAGCCCTACTGAGGGATTTAAGATGATCAGAGTCCTCTAGTTGAACAAGATGAGAAGTTTTCCAAAGAGAACATCTCAGTGAAGAGCAGGACCTTGTCTATAATATTTACCATAGTATCCTTATCACATAGCACAGAATGTAGCATATCATACACACTTAAATATTTATTGCATCAGTGAACGAATGACTTTATCTTGAAGTCCATGAAAATTGGTCATTTTTGAGCAGGGATACCACATGATAATATTTGTGTTTTACCAAAAAATAATATGTCAGAATTGTAATAAATGTATAAAAAGGGAGTAAGACAGGGAGCAATTATAGTTTATGAAGATACCCAGAAGCGATTCCTTTCAAGTGACTCCCAGTTCCACTCCAGATACTTAGAAATTGAACATATGGTAGTTTCCCATGCATGCCTCAAGAAGGCACAATCCCTGCCTACTTCTACCCCCTTTAAGGCCCAGGAAAACTTGCCAATGATTTGCAGTATATGTAAGATATGCAGTATATGTTACCTTTTATAACACCTTTCATATAGGAGATAGAGAATGGAGTTTTCCAAATGGTCTATTGTATAGGCAGTAAATACATTCTTGTCTTAGTACATGTAAGTTGCTATAACACAATATCATCATAGGTGGTTTTATAAAGAGTAGAAATTTATTTCTCATAGTACTAGAGGCTGGAAAGCCTACAATCAAGGCACCAGCACACTTGGTGTCTGGTGAGCCCCTGCTTCCTAGATGGCTGTCTTTTCGTTGTAACTTCACATCTTAGAAGGGGCCAGGGAGCATTGTGGGGAACTCTTTTATAAAGAGCGTTAATCCCACCCACCCTCATGAATTAAGCATCTCCCACAGGCCCACCTCCTAATACCATCACATTGGGCATTAGGTTTCAACATATGAATTTTGGGAGGATACGGATGTTCGGTATATTCCAGATAGCATATGGCGTAATACTTTTTAAAAATTTCATTCACAATGAGTCATTATTCAGTATTGGTAGTGGTAATCTGGGGTCTGTTTGGTTAATAAAACCTAACACATATGTGATACTTGTTTTTAGAGTGAAAGACTGAAGAGAGGGCCACAAAAGACATGCAGAATCCTCGGTTCCTGTGTGTATTAGTTTTCTACTGGTGTGTGTCAAATTATTAAAAAGGTAGTGGCTTACAATAATGCCCAGATATTAGCTCAAAGTTCATGCATGTCCAGCATGGTGCAGCTGGGTTCTCCGCTCAGGGATTCACAAGGATGAAATCAAGGTTAGCTAGGCTGAGCTCTTGTTTAGACTCTAGGAGGGAGGAAAAATCTGCTTCAATGTATTCTTGTCGGTGGAATTCACCTCTTTGTGGTGTAAGACTATGGTCCCTCTTTCCCAGCTGGTTGACAGCTTGGGGCTGCCTAGAGTTCCTAGAGGTGATGTATATTTTTTACTGTGTGGTCCCCATTATCCTGAAGGCAGTAATGGTGTGTCAAAATATTCTGATGCCTGAAATATTCGTATTTCTCTGTCTCTGAACTCTAAACCAAGATTTAAAGGGCATATGTGATTAGGTTAGGCCCACCTAGATAATCTCCCCATTTTAGAGTCAGTTGTGTTATATAATATATCCTATTTGTGGGAGTGAATTGTATCATATTCACAAATCTGGATGTAGAACATTTTCACTATTTGGGGGAAATTTGGGAGCCATCTTAAAATTTTGCTTACCAACTGTTATTTGTAAAAGGTATTTTTTTGTTTTCTTTTTTTCTTTCCTTCCTTTCTTCCTTCTTTCTTTTCTCTCTCTCTCTTTCTTTCTTCTTTCTTTTTTTCCCTCCATCCCTCCTTCCTTCCCTTCCTTCCTTCCTTTCTTCTTCTTTTCTTCTCTCTCTCTCTCTTTCTTTCTTCTTTCTTTTTTCCTTCCCTCCTTCCCTCCCTCCTTCCTTCCTTCCTTCCTCCCTCCCTCCCTCCCTCCCTCTCTCCCTCTCTCTCTCTCTCTTTCTTTCTTTCTTCTTTCTTGTTATAAATAGCCCCTTGCATACTGCAAACTAAGCAATTATGAGAAACAAAAGAAGTTTAGGTATCCCTGCTTTCCAAAATTTTGGGTTATGCCACTTTCTTTTATGAAAAACCTGCATTAGTACAGTTTATAAAAGCAAACATCCTCTTTGAATTTCTTTCACTGAGCAAAAACAGATATTTTATTTGCACCATTTCAGCTTACAAAAAGTTTCATAGCAACACTCTCCTTTCTCTTTAAGTCAAACTTGCACATGATTTGATCAACAGTTTGTTTGAAAACTAGTACATTTCTTAATGAAGTTAATTTTCTAACATTTGACCTTGACAGATCTACTATTACTTATCTTTAGAAATTTTACTTGTATGTGACTCTTTTACTTATAAATAGTACTACCATACACATTACCAAAACCAAACAAAACATTTCTGTATCTATTATGGGGGAGGAGTTTTATTGTTTGTATAAGCAAAAGCAAAATGATGGCATACAATCTATATATAGGCACCATCACTTCAAAGTGATTTTTAACATGAAAGCTTTGTTAAGTTCATTTGATACGATAAAGCAAGATATTGTTCAATTCTTTTGAGCATTCTAGATTTAGAGAAAGAAGGTGTGAGAGGTTCACCAACTGTTTAGTTAACTACAAAGTTTAAGGGAGCCAAATGTCTACACAAGACCACCCTCACTTCTAACACTAATTGCAAGTTTGAGGCATTTCCAAAACCACCCTCAGGTTCCACAGTTTGCTATAAGTACTCACAGAACTCAGTGAAAGCTGTTATAATCATAGTTAAAAGTTTATCAACAGGGAAAAGATACAGATTAAAATCAGTCAAGGGAAGGAGTACGTAAGGCTGAGTCTGAAACTGGAAGAACCAACCCCAGAGTTTTCACTGTCCTCCCCTGGAGTCAGGACATGATACTTTCCCAGTATTGATATGTGACAATATGCATAAAGTATTGCCAGCCAGGGAGGCTCATGGGAACCTCTGGTGTCCAGAATTTTTAATGGGACTTGATTCTGTACTTCCCGTATGGCTGCTGGCTGACCTTAGTCTCCAGCCTCTCCTGGGTCTCAGTGTTGAACTGGTACCCTTAGTTCTTCAGTTCCTTTTGGAGGCAAAAATTGATGTGCTTAGCCCAATGCCCCCATCATTGATCACATTGTTAGTATCCCCAAAGCTTTCAGGCAAACAAAGATTCCTATTAGGCATTTGGAGGGCCTAGAGATCACCTCTTCCTAGTCAAAGGCAAAAACAAGACCCCTCCTTGGTTAAGGTTAACCCTTCCCTACACAGACAAGGAAGGAGGGAAAGAGAATTCATGTAAATAGTAGTTATTACTTATTGAGGGCATACTGTGTGTCAGGGAGTGTGCTAAACACTGTTTCCTCTAATCCTTGGAACATTATTAAAGAGGTACTGTAATTTATTTTAAAGAAAAGATGAGATTTAGAGTGATTAGGTGACCCTGTAAATAATAAATGGTAGAAGCAAGATTTGGATCTGTGTCCCGACTAACTCCGAAGGTTTGGATCTCAAACACTTCACTGTATTCCTTCCACGAAAACTGAAGGACAATAAGAATATATAATTTAATAAGCATTGAGAAGCAGTTATTCTTGAGAATTGAGTTTTCAGAATAAAGTTGTCATTCAAATGTATAAAAATCTGCACTGCTACTTTAATAATGTAGGATATAGTGGAAGAGGAATGATTTATGGAATGGTTATTTCATTGAATTCTTACTTTCCAAATGGATTCCAATCAGCACTGTATTGTTTAATTAATTCAAACAGATTCATGGGGTGCGCATTCTATCCCAGGTGCTGTGCTGACCATTGGTGCCCCAAAGATGATGATAAATATGTTCGTGCCCACCAGGTACTAGCAATCCACTGGGTATGTGAACTGTGTATTTTATTATTTTTAACAGTATGTTTGTTTTAAGCAAAACAGAGAGAGCTCAATATGTAAGAAATGGCTTGTCTACAAATTTCGCAAGCTTTGGGACAACTTTATTTATTTATGGTTTGGATTGGATGAGCTAATGCTAAGAACGTTGATGATTTGGAAATTGTTGTTCATATAACCAAATCAAATAATTAAACACAGTTCCAATCTTTTGGAGATTCTGTAGTAATAGGATAGATTTAAAAAAGTAAAACTACTCAAAACAAAATAAAACAAAAACAAAGCATGCAATTTTTGTGGATTTCCCACCTATAGTATTAAATGAGGACAAATGAAGGAAGAATAGGAAAGTCAGGAGAAGACATCATACAAAACAACGTGTACATTTCTTCTTCACCCTTATAACAGTGGCTATTCTGTTTTTTTATTGGTTACTTTAGTGATAATTACTATCTTTCATCTTCTACTTTATTGACTTCTCCAATTGAGCAAAGTTTATGGTGGGATAAAATAGGATTTTTTGTTTACTGTTATTGTTGGTAAATATGCTTTTTATTAGACTACTTTTATTGAAGTTATAGTTTATAATAGTCTGTGCGTACAGTAAATCATGCAGTATTCTGAGAGTAGTCTGAAGGATTAAGTGCAGTAAATGCAGTAAGTGTAAATAAGAAAAATTATATTCTAATGATTATTTACATATTTTATGGCTTAATATAGAAGAATAGAATCAGAAAACAAAATAATGAATTTAAATGAACTTGATGTCCGGTAGTTCGTACTGATGTTACATAAGTCTAACAACAGTATATTTGGACATATTTAATAAATATATTAATATTCTGTCTAGATTAAGAATTATAACTGCTGAGAGTGCAGTTCTGATCATTTAAAAAATGTGAAAAAAACAGGAAAGAACATGTCCTTTTTCTTGGCAATGTGATATGATTTTAATTTTTAAAAGCATTTAATTTCTTAAACCATATCCATCATCTTTGCGTAGATAAATGTTGTGGCAATGTTTTGAATGAACCTCTTGATTCCCTAAAGAAATTATGGATCTACTATAAATTTACAAGTGAAAGGCCATTCATCAGAGTTATAAATATAAGTGGTCCCTGTGCTGATGCCCATATAAACTTAAAGTGGTTTAATATCTATTGGCTTTTGTGCACAGTTAGCATGGCAAAGGAATATAGATATTGTCATACTTACATGGTGTGATAACATTAGCAAAGTGGCAAGAACAACACGCAATATTTTTTGACTAGCATGGCATTTCCTTGAATTACTGCTGGCAACAGGACATAAATCAGCCTTTATGATGGATATTCCAAACATGTTTATTAATCTAATCTAAATACTCACGCTTGTCATTTATAGAGCCAGTTCAGAGAAAGAGGCAAGTGCTTCTAAACCCCAACAGTTGCTTTCTGGGCCTTAATAATTATGTCAGCTAAATCTGGTTGGAATCAAGATCCAATGTGTAAAAATCCTTTCCTCCTAATCTTTAGCATAGGCTAAAGATATTTGCTTAACCCACAATATATTTTCTTGTATGTGTCTAATCAAAAATCTCAATCAGACCACTTACGAAACTTATTACTACATGGCTCTTCGTTTGAATCTTCAGTTTTTAAAGTCTGTTCCCCCCTTGCCCCCCTTTCCCTCCCCCCCACAAATGGAAAATAATCCTGCACTGTGTAAACATTGACTGAAAAGGACTGGAAAAATGACCAAATTCCTGTGTAACAAATTAAGAAAGCATATGGCATATAATTTTGACAATATGTAAGGAGATTAAAGACAGGTAGGATGGATAGAAGTAAAGAGTACACAGAGGGGAACTTTTATATTAGATAGGAAAAGTCAGAGAAAGACAGGGTTAAGGTGACGGACTCAGCTGTGCAAATGCTGTGGAGTAAGATGGTACAAATGTGAGTGTGCACACATGCACTTTACTTGTTTATGAAAATATGGAAAATTTAGGCAAAACGCTAACTGCTGGATTAAAGTAATGTAATCAGAACTCAATTTCTATCCATTTCTCAGCTTCCACTGACATAGCTTTGGTCTCTGACTTCATTTGGGTGCAAGATAGTGGCAATAGCATTACTTCAACTGTAACATCTTCTCAGGCTTCAGATCAAACCCCCCAAAGAGAATCTTTCCCAGAAGCCCTATCTAAAGTCTCTTTATACTAATTTGCTTTATTAGATCACAGACTTACCCAAAGACACTTCTATTAGATCAGAGGATAAACTCAATTTTGTTATTTTCCATGGACAAAGGATTCAATCCCAGGTGAAAATGGGGTCCATGGATGCAAAGTAGCAAAAAACAATGGTTTGCTGCCAGAAAAATCACAGTGGGTATGTACATGTGGAATTTTATAATATGCATGAAATTCCAGGAACTTACAGATAGCCTAGCAGTCCATGAACTCTAAGTTAAGAAACTCTAAAAATAACATTGAATCAATGCCTTCTGGGATGAACCAAAAACAGTTAATTGATATTCGTAGCCATCTAGGAAAATGAGTTGTTATTGGGATTGTTTCCTGAATAAAGGGTCAAAACACATATAATCTATAGCTAGTTGTTTCAATGATAATATCAAAATAAGAAAGAAAAATAAGTTATATTGTTAGCTAAAGTGGAAGAGTGGCTTAAGCTGAAGGTTGTCATTACTATCATTTTATGTAAGAAAAAGAGGCAAAATTTTTAATTCAAAGTAATAACTTTATACCAGCAACACTAGAAGACTTCCAGTGGGGAATAAAAAAAAAAAAGTTTTCCAATGATGATTCAACAACTTCTATTACTATGGGAACCTGTGCTTAAATGCGTCCTAATCCTTCAATTTGACAGTTTAGTTAAAAAAGTAATAATCAGGTCTCTGAAAGTAGTTTTGTAAAGGAAGAGGAAGTCTTGTTTGATAATTGCCCCTTCAAAAAAACCTGTTTATTTGCTGATTTATTTATTTATTTTTTTAGCCATACTTTAGTTTTCAACATTTTGGAGAAGTCAGTTATTTTACTAAAAATTATTTTTACATTAGAAATGTAGAGCGAATTGGTAGAAATAGGTCAATCATAGGAAATACAGATACTTTAAAAGTGCCTGCATGGTGATTGCATCGTTTTCGTTTTATAACAGGGAAAGGGTAACCTTTTAACAATGTGGTTAAGAGTACCAGTAGCAGCCACAGAGATGGCAGTCATAGTGATGCTTTGATTTTACATAGATATCTCAGTTTATTGACAAGAAGAAGGAGTTAGCCTGGGGTTTTAAGTTGCCTCACTGAGCTCAGGGGGAGTTTTCCTTCGTGAATTAAAAGTTCTACTCAAAAATGGGAGAGAAGTCTGTGAATACCAGATAGTTTTAAAGAGTAGAAAGTTTAAGAAAGAAAGGTTCACTGTGTCACTTCGTCTTTCTTCACAAAAAGAAAAACCTTCTGAAGTTAACACTGTTCCTCTTGAATGGATAAGCTTTTAAACCAAAATGTTCTATTTTTGACAAAGTGAGTTGTCACTGCTTCTTCAGTTTAATACTCTCAGTTGTGAAGAAATACATCATATTTTTTCCCTACCAATTAATGCCATTGAAATTCAGTTAGTTTGGAGGATGCCGAGTTTTAAACTATTCCTACAAAGACCATGAGTATCATGTTATTTTTAAAAAATCTTCTCACAAAACCCTTGCTTTCCCACCAGTTTTTACTTCAGTTGAGACATTTGTGGATATGTTATCATTGTGTGTATGTATGGTTTTTGTTTTGCTTTGCTTTCTACATTTCAACATATCTTTACAGAGTGTCAGTTATATGTGACTAGGCAACAGCAGGTAGTTTATTGACTGAAAACTGGTTTACAAATTTTTTTTATTATACCTTTCTCTTTGTTTTTCAGATTCAAGTTAGTTTAATTTTTATTAAGATATGGAGTTGCTTCTCTCCATAGTAATACTAATCATCAATAGTGTTTGGAGAAGTGTGTTTTTTAAGGAAAAAAACTTATTTTTATATATAAGAAAAATGTTATTCTTCCATTCTTCATTCTTCCATAACATTCTTCCAAATGTTATTCGATCCAAAATGAATGAATGGATATTTTTTTTTTATTGATTTTTGACAGAGAGAAACAGAAACAGAGAGAGAGAGAGAGAAGGGGGAGGGCCTAGAGCAGTCTCCATAATTGACATTAGTTTTCCATATAGTTTCACTCCACTGGTGGGCACAGGGCTGCGCAGGGCAGGAACTGGGCTGGGAGCCTCCCACATAGGTCCGGGCAAGAACTGAACTGGGGGCACACCCCAGTTCAGTATGTGGGTCCGCATGGGCCGGGGCCGGGATTCGATCCTCGGTCCCCAAGGCTTCAAAGCGAGCACTTAACTTGCTGAGCCATCCCAGCTTTCCCTCAATGGATATTTTTAAGACTGTGAGTTAAAGACAAGAAGAAAATGTCACTCCTGTAATCCTTTCTGAAGATACAAGGTAGAGGACCAAAATACTGTCAGAGAAGTCCAAAATATATTTTTATTATATGATCAATTCAGCTGAGTTGGTGTGAGTTTTAGATAAGAGTAAATGCTTTCACAGATGTGAACTGTTATTAATTGTAAGGGCTTTGTAGGGAGAAGAAATGGGCTTAATTCAAGACTCCAAAGTATAGATTTCTAAAGACAGATGCCTTTCTGAACAGGGATGAACTAGGAAATGAACAGAGGAAGAAAATTCACATACGTATTTGAGTTTCAGTTTTGGGCTTTTGATAGCTTTGGTCCCTGATTGGGATTTGCTCCTAGTAGGAGTCAAAGACACAAAGCAGGTAATCCACATAATCTTTCCCAGGTTTTCCAAAAGTGCCTGTAAATGAAAACATGTCAGACAACTGGTCAAATAGGGCCTTAAGGTTTTCTGTTTGTTTGTTTTAAATCCATTCTTTACTGAGAAGAAATAAAAGAAAGCTTGAGGTTGGTGACAGACTTGGGTTCTTGCCACATTCCCTGCTCACTTTGCAGACGTCTCTCTACTTCAGAGGAAGTTAATATTTTCCAGAGATGTTCCATAGGTATTCTAAATCATGCTACAGACACCTGCTCCTTTATATGGATATGTTATCCACCTAGGATGAATCAGAGCTGATTTTTATTTTAGTGTGCTCCCCCCACACAAAAAAAAACCTCATTAATCTCAGTGTGCAGAATTTAACGGGAAAGTTGTGTTTTGCTAGTTGACACTGTTTAATGTCAGTGATTTATGATTATTCCTTATGTATACACAATAGGCACTTTATAAATTGGATTGTTCTAGGAGTAACACGATACATAAATGTTATTGCTATAAATTCTGAAGTTGGCTATATATTTTGGTATCACATAACCAGTTGACTTATAAATGCTGACTATTCCAACCTGCACTTTGTACACAATATTGTAATGGTAACTTAGGAAAAGCCTAGCTGAAATATACACAGAGGCACTGAAACTGCACATGAATAGGACATCCTGGCATCTCTCCAGCGTGGCGTCTGGCTATTTCCCAGAGGTGATGGAAAAAGGAAGAAAGAATGAGAGGGGCAAAGAAACTGTAGGCAGCAAAAAAAATTACACTAAATTATTATTATTATTAGCCCAGTAAAGTCAGGAGCTGAAAGAGAGAAAGGGAGTGGGGGGTGGGAAGCAGAGCAAACAGGAGAAAAAGATTAGTAAAACCAATTCAGCTAAGTTCAGTTAGATAACACTTCACAAGTATATTTTCATTATTTGAATAATATTAAATAAAGATATAGGTGGTATTAGAATTGTAACAGCTCTATAATTATATATTTTTTGTATTAATATATAGTTTCAGTGTGTAATAGAAATAATTAGTTATTATTATTTTGTATTTTTGTGAAAGAAGTGTTCGAGGAATGGAGTTTTGCAAATCACTTGATTCTACTAGTGGATCAGGACATTTTATTATACAGGTATACTAATAGCTTTTTATTTTTTATTTTTTAAATCTTACCGTGGTATATTAGCTCACGGTAATTTTCTCTCTGCAGTTCTAAATATTTTGGAAAAAAAATCTAAATAATTGGTCATTTTGTATCCAAGTAAATACCAGACTCATCTAAAATGTTGAGTTAGAGCAAAAGGAGTAACACCCGTGTAATTGACCAGCCAGATTAATAGCAAGGTTTTACTGTTCCAGGTTTTGACTCCTTGGCTGACCACCTGGTCCTAGCTTCAAGGCTGATTTGAATTATTTTGTGCCCTAATTTGTGTAAAGAAGTACTGGGCTGTAAACAAATGCTATTGTGTTTATTGTATCTATTTTGGTATTGATTTTATAGTCCATTTCATAGGCTGTTTCAGTTGACTCTCTTCCCCCATGTCCTGGTAAGTAGCAGTGTCTACACATTTTGTCGGGTTACCCATGAAATCAGCCCCAATCAGCTGTTACAGTGGCTGAAAATACAAGATCAGTAATATTAAAACCTAGAGGTTCCTGTTCTGCAAAAAATAACTAAATCTTAATGGCAATCCCCAAAAGAAAAAATTATGAGAATGAAACCACTGTGTATGTGCATATATGCATGCATGCATGCGTGTGTGTGTGTGTGTGTGTGTGTGTGTGTGTGTGCGCGTCTGACTCATAATAGCAAACATTATTTATTTGGCTCTTACATCAAAGGAAACATTCTAATGTGCCCTTTTATAACTTCTGTGATCTACTTTTAATTGTTATCCTTTCTGGAGCTATCCTGGTGTATGCATGGGAAAGAATATACATATGCATGCATCTCTATATTTGTAGGCACTATAGTCAAAACAGCTTATTTGCTTAGCTGGCTTAACTGCAAAGCTGTCTTACCCACCCACTACCAAACTCCCTAGAGGAAATAGGGCAGAAAGGTCAAATAGAAGCAATAAAGCCAATGATCTTTTACAGCAAAAGTTACTCAAGAAGTTCTCAATGGCAGTGTTCATCTTCTGGAAGGGAGATACCTCTACTTCCTGTCCATTCCTGTTTCATCAGCAGTAGCTTTGGATTCATTGTAGAAGAAGAAAGCCCATTTCTACATTGGTGCTGCTGCTATACACTCAGGTAAGCCTAAATTAAAATTCCAGAAAGACTGCTGTACCAGACTAGACTAGACTAGACAAAGATTCTAGATCTGAGAAAAGGGTTTACAAACTTCAGTTTACTTATCCTGTAGAATTTTAGCCACCATTTAAAATTCTGTTTTTACTCACAGGTTATATTTCAATGCAAGACCTCCAGAATTAAATACATATATACGTACACACATGGAGACATACACAGCATATATATAAAAAAGCTCCATCACTTTTTGTTTATTATAGACAACTTATTGTAAGTCTCACTCAGTTAGGGTTTTCTTTTTGCCAGGTATTGTTCTTGGCCTTTACATGTAGTATCTAATTTAAACTTCCTAAGTAGCTCATGAAACAGGTACTGGTACTATACCATTTTTTTCAGCTGAGGGAACTGAGAGAGAAATGGAGTAACTTGCTATATGACTCATCACTAGTAAGAGATAGAACCAGGAGTCAGACCAGGCCAAGTGACCCCGGGGCTGAAGTATGTGCTCTGTGGGTTGATGTGCAAGCAATAGGTTGTGCTTCATGTATAAAATGAAAGAAGTGGGGCTTTCCTTTAGTAGGACATAGAATTTGAGTTCGTTCCCTTATACAAATTATCCCTGTATATCTCATCTCTCTGAGGCCCTGTTGTGATCAGTAGCAAACCTTATTTGAGACAGCCAGTTACAACTGAGTAAAATAGTCTGTTGCTATCAAAGAGAAAGGGATGAACTGGCTAATGTACAGATCTGACCGTAAGACCTTGCTTTCACTATTACCACAGAAACAAGTGAGCTAATGTACCATGGATGTTAGTGTGTCATCAGTGTCTTGGGGTAGTTTTGTCACTGGGGTAGACACCATGAAAAAGGACAGAGTGCCCTCTATAAATTTAGTACTAGATACAGCAATTTATTCTTGTGAAGAGCACTTTACTATTTTGGTTTTGATAAGGATGGAAGCAATAATCAGTAGTTAGGAGTTTCAGGCTAAAATGGATGCCATTATTAGTGATTTAACGACTGCGTGTGAATTCCATGTGTGTCACCAAGATTGGCTTATGCTACCCAAAGCTATGTATAGTCAGTTTTTAGAAAAGTGCCTTTTAGGTGACAAATCCTTTAGTTCTCAGAACTATAGCTGTCACTATTTCCGAACTCTGAATATGTAAAATAAAGTGCTCGTACGAAAAAACCTTGGAAGCTGCATACATAGATCAGAACATTTGTTTGAACTAATACAGAATTAGCTTTTTCAGTTCCAGCTCCCTTTTTCCTATCTATTTGCCTTGCTAATGAGGCCTTAATTATTCCTGTTCCGTTACCCAATATCCCTTGTCCTTTTGAATTTTTTTTTTTTGGATTGAGCAGAACTTCCTAGTTCATATTGAGAACTTCCATAATAATAGTAAAACATAAAGGCTGATTAACAAAGGATTATGATGACAACTAAACTTAACCCAAAATGGACAAAGGAGCATCTCACAGTACAGAATTCTATTACTTTTTGAGACTTGGTCTTTACAGATATTTTTCTCTGCCTGAAACATGTGTGCTAGTTCTATTTATATAAGGGAATAGTGACATCCTGTGTGTAGCTAGACTAATTGCCTCTGTAATTTACCTATTTGAGGAGGAAGTTACACAGAAATAAAATACCATTGAGTACTGAAAGAGGCAATTTTGTCTTAAGCAAACCTCTATGTTTATCTCTTTGTGTAGACAAAATAAAAAGATTCTACCTCCTTCTCTTTATTTTTTTTCAGCGTCTCCTTCCCTTCCCTTTTCCCGTCCAGCTCTTTTCTCCCCTTCTTTTTCTTGTCTCTATACAGTTCCACCATTCCTCTCCATTTTTCTTTCTATTATCTTCATTTTCCATATCGCAAGGTAAAGTTATGGTGTTATTTTGTGTGGATATTCTATTTTTAAAATAGAATTGGGGAAAGATGTAAGTGTGATAAAGAGATAGTATTTTTATATTATGCATACTCCTATTGAATATTTTTTTGAGTCAAGGGTAGAATACTTGTATACATAGAATCATTTGGGTGATTTAGAAGCTGAAGAAAAAGAAATCTCAGCTTTCTTCTCCGCCCTTGATAAAATACATATTAATTAAATTTAGAGAACTATCTAGGTGCATGAAAAGCAAGGGTTTCTCTTGAGTTCTTACACTTGATCTTAGCCAAAAGGTCGAGAAGCGATGTCTCTTGAGTTCTTAAGTCTAGAAGAAACTATTGGAAGGCAATATATTATAGTAGAAAAAGTGCAATTTAGGGGTCAGAATTATTCATATCTCATGCCAAATATGCAGCCAAGGGGAAATAAAATAGAAGAGCATTTTTTCCCCAAAGTGCCCTTTTCAATATTTTAAAAGGTAATAGGTTGCCAAAACTTTTGAGAAAACAGTGGGAGAAGGCAAGAGCATGAGGTATGCAAGAGAAATTAGTCAGAACTTTCCTCCTGTTTATGTCTTAACTCACTCATCGAACCCCAGGAAGAGCAACTCACGGGCTTCACCCAGCCCTCGCCTCACACATAATTCCTGCCCCATCATCAAAACTGAATTTTGAGTCAACTTTTTAAGACTTTTTCATGAGATAACAAATATCATGTTATACCGTAATTGATACATTGTTCAAGTCAGGTAACTAAGTTCGTGCTTTGCATGTTATACTGACTTGAAAGAGCTTAGTTTAAACGTTATGACCACTGCTAAGAAAAATTTTCTTGTGAAATATTGAGAATTGTAAGCCAGCATAAATGTAATCACTGGATTACACAGTGATTGCTAAACTCAGAACAGTTGGAATGGAAATGTTTTGGGGTTACAGAATGCGGTACATTTGGAATCACTTTCCAGGATAATCTTCCTGTGCCTCAGTTTCTTTATCTGTGATATGGGGATAAAAAATTTCTCTTTTTTAGGGGGAAGCTGGGATGGCTCAGTGGGTTGACTGCTCGCTTTACAGCCCTGGAGTCCGAGGATCGAATCCCGGCTCCGGTCCATGAGGACCCATGTGCTGAACTGGGGTGTGCCCCCAGTTCAGTTCTTGCCGAGGCCTATGCGGGAGGCTCCCAGCCCAGTTCCTGCCCTGCACAACCCTACGCCCACCTGTGGAGTGAAACTATATGGAAAACTAATGTCAACTATGGAGACTGCTCTGGGCCCTCCCCCATCTCTCTGTCTCTGTCTGTCTGTCTCTCTGTCAAAAAACAATAAAAATAAATCTTAAAAAATAAAATCTCTCTTTTTTAAGGTAATCATGAGACTTTAGTGAAAAAAATATTTGTGTCACCCCATACCT
>PVKE010037951.1:0-15667 GCA_004027555.1 Craseonycteris thonglongyai
GCTGGAGAGGCTGTGGACAAAAAGGAACCCTCATACACTGCTGGTGGGAATGTAAACTGGTACAACCACTATGGAAGGCTGTATGGAGATTCCTCAAAAAATTACGAATGGAACTACCATATGACCCAGCCATCCCTCTACTGGGCATCTACCCAAAAAACCTGAAAACCTTAATCTTTAAAGATGTTTGTACCCGCATATTCATCGCAGCACTGTTCACAGTGGCCAGAACATGGAAACAACCAAAATGTCCTTCAATAGATGACTGGATCAAGAAGATGTGGTACATTTACACAATGGAATACTACTCAGTGATAAGAAATGATGAAATACAGTAATTTCTGGCAACATGGATGGACAAAGAGACCATCTTATTACGGTAAGCAAAATAAGTCAGACTGAAAAAATTCGGAAAAATATGACCTCACTTATAGGTGGAATATAAAAGTGAAAGTAACAAAGACACAGAGACCTATGGACACACCCAATAACTTGGTGATTGCCTCAGGGAAGGGGAGGAGTGAGGAGGGAGAGAGGGAGGGGAGGTGGGAGAGGGCACCAGCATTATGGACACACTGAATGGTTTGGTGTTTACCTGGAGAGGAGGAAGGAGGGGAGAGGGAGAGTTGTGGGGGGGAGGTGGGAGTGGGCACCAGACATATGGGGTTGGAGGGGGACCTGATTCTGGGAGCTGGGCACATAATGCGATGCATGGGTGATGTGATGTGGAGTTATACATCGGGAAACTATCTAATTGTTACCAACCAATGTCACCCCATTAAATTTAACAATAAAATATAATAATATTAAAAAAATGATGTATATCTTTAAGGAAGGTGTAGGGAATAGAAATACATTTTATGAAGAAATTGAAAGGAAGTAGTTTGTCCTAAGGATGGTTATTTCTGAATGAGTGAGAAGAGACAAACTAAGACTGGGAAAGCTGTAAAAATTTGTAAAGAAAAAAATCTTGAGAAAATTATAAATGTGGTGAATTAAGTAAATAAATTTAAATATAAAAGTAAGCTGGTACAAAATTGGAATTGATTTTTCTCTTTCTGCTAAGTGGGACAAAGTTTCTTGGACTATTGATCTGCTACTGATGTTACAAAAAGTTTTTCTGCCTGAAAAGCAAAGACTATACAAGGGGGACCCGCCAAAACTGGAATTATTTTCTATAGGGTGGAACCTTTGTAATACAGGTTTCTCCTGCTAGGTGAGTGCTTTAGGAACCCATCTGTATTGTTGTACCAGGTGGTGTTTTTGAGAGAGGCTGTGTTTAGGTTTGGTGAATTTTTTTTGGAGACCCTTCCAATGCATTTGCCCATGTCATATGGGCAATTTACACAAACAACGTGTGGTATGACAACATACCTGCCCACACTGCACTGAGTGTTCAGCAGTTTTTGGCAAAAAAAATGGCACGAACCTTGTGCCCCACCCTCCCTATTCACCCAATCTTGCCCTGAGCAACTTCCTTTTGTTTCCTCTGATAAAAAAAGTTCTTAAAGGGAAATGTATTGCCAGTGTGGAAGAGGTGAAAGAAAAAACAGCAGAAGCACTAAAAGGCATCAAAATCTACAAGTTCAAGCTGTTCTGAGTGGCGGAAAAAGTGTCTCAACAGGTGTATTGCATCAAACAGAGGGTATTTTGAAGGTGACTGAAGTTTGAACATGTAGGAGTATACACAATTTTTTATAAATAAATTATTTTGGTTTTTTTTGTTTTTGCATCCCTCCTAGTACGTGTCATCAGGAGTAATTTTTCTTAGTTACTTAAGACAACCTAAATATCCACAAAAGTAACTAAGTTTTGCTATTAATCATGTACACTTCTGTATTTCAGGACTGCTGGAGTTCATGAGTTCATACGCCCTTCTTGTGTCAGGTATTAATATAAGCCAGTGTGCATTGGAAGGGTCTCCAAAATTAATATAAGCCAGATTAGACTGTTTTTACCAAAAACTTGGGCAAGAGTAGGGTTATATTCATTAAACATTTGTTAAATGTTTTCCTTAACCTGGCAGGGTGTTATAGTAATTCTGACTTACTGTTATATTTCTGATGAGAAGGCTCAGATCCTAAGGAAAGTCAGGAAATTTGTTGCAAAGCCTTTAACAACCAGGACAGGGAAAAGACGTAAAGAAAGGAATAGCAAGATTGGAGATAAGATCAGAGACAGGCCAGACTTTTGGCTGTAGTCATAGATAGGCCAAGGCCAAAGCCATCTCAGGGCCACCCCGGCAACCCCAGAGGAGACACCAGCTAAAGAAGCCTGCTTTGGATGTGGAAGCCCCAACCACTAGAACAAGGGGTGTCCTAATCCTCCAAAGCAGCTGTGACTCTGTGCAAACTAAAAGGGAAGTGGAAGAGGGATTGTCACCTGTTCTGAAGGGAGCAGGGATTAACTCCTCCAAAAATGACTGTGCTTGACTGATGGGGCCTGAGGTTCCTAGTGGCTCCCAAGAAGAAGACCACCATAATGGCAGGGGAGGAACTGTGGGTGATCCTTGATGTGACAGGTAAGCCTGTTAATTTTCTAATTGATACTGGAGTCAATTATTCTGTCTTGACTTCTCACTCTGGACCTATTTCCTCTGAAAAATGTGCAGTTGTGGGGACAAATAGAGGCCCTAGATGTGGGCTCATACTCAGCCTATTTCCTGCCTATACAGTGGAAGAAAAGTACAACTCTTAGGTAGAAAGCAAGGCTGTGAGGGAAAGAAGGGGTAGATGCACCACCCAGGTCTACTCCCCAGAGACCACCCAGGTCCAATCTCTGGGGAGTAACTTTGTGATTAAAACATTCTGATAAGAGGGAAGTAAAACCCAACCAGAATGATCTAGTGTTTGGCATACAAGTAAATAGCTTACAATCATAATGAATTAACATTTCAGTTTTGGCCCCATCCCTGTGGATTTTTCTTTATGCATTCTGGGAAAGGGCATGCACGGAAAGAAAACAAGTCATGTAACCTACACATGTCAATCAAATGACTTAAGTCTATGGCACACTCACAGGGCTGGCTCAGGGCCAGCAATAAAAATCAAACCCCAGACCCATCATGGGCTTTTGCCTCTTTTGGCTTGGCCCATGTCTCTCTTGAAACACATTTCAATAAAGCTTTACTCTGCTTTCCTTTGCTCACTGACCTGTAGTTCTTTTCTGAATTGATAAAAAGAACCAAATTCTTCACTGCCTCTATACAGTAACAATTTGATTAAAAATTAAAATTAATGAAAACCATCTATTGAGGAAAAGTTCTGTTGATTCTTGCTGGTTTTAAATCAGTTCCACCTAAAAGAAATAGTGGTAGAAATTTAGCAATTATTCCTAGAATTAGATGTATAAGTACATTGGATAATTAAAAACTAAAAGTCCTAAGAAAATCAATTCACAATGATTAAAAGCTACCACACACTTTGGATACCTTTTAACAAGATACAATAAAAGGATCAAAATCCTTATGTAAAGAATTGAATATTAGAACTAAATGAGATCCTAGAAATTCTTTAAGATTATATCATATTTGTTCTTTAAAAATATTTTACATTGAAGAAATGCCTATTGCCTTAAATAAAATGTTGTGACATATTGTTTCACACCCATAAATACAGTACATGAAGAACCAAGTAGTTTTTTACATAATAGTACTATGGAGGGACTGAATTAAGGTTGCACAAGTCATCAATATTTTGTTCATTTTATTAGTTTATTCTATTTTATGTAACATTAGGATTGACTTGTTCACGTAAGAGTTGCCTGGTACGTTAGGATCCAATTTTAGTGAACTGAGAATTAATGCTGTTCTTTAATTGCAAGTTGTACTTAGGCTCTCAGCTCTTCTTTGAGTAGCATGCCAACACCAAGGACATAGTTCTTTGGGAAGTGTTGAATTGAAATGTTCTCCTTCCTCCCTCTTTGGCTGAATCAGGAACTTGTTTCCAGTACTAGAAATGAAGTGCTGTCCGGTGTACACATTCACGTGGCTGGAGCTCTGAAGGGGATTGCAATCTGTAAAAACACTGTGTGTGCTACTCTGCAAATTGGAGATAATTACTCCTGACAGTGAAGGGCTTTAAAGTTGTGGTGTGAAGTTAATGAAAAGCTCTGTGAAGCACCCACATGAAAGGGCGCTTTCCTTCATTAGTGCTATCGCTTATAGAGGGGGTAATTGCATTGGGTTGTTCATCTTTCCCTGGGAAATCAGATCGTGAAGTTTCATGCTATGCTCAGCACAGATCTTCTTACTAGCTCACCACATTTCACAAAATGTTGAAGTTTGCTTTTATGAGCACCGACTGCTCTTCTATACTTCACTCAGAAGTAAGACTTCTTAAATGAATTACTTAAAAAAAAATAAAACTAGAATGGTTTAATCCCTAAGAGTATAGGGAGCAAATTGGACTTAGGATGCCGACATTCAGCAAGTGGCTACTGAAAGCCTTTAAAATGAAGCACAGACCAAGTGCCAGAGGCTCCACTAGACATGACAGGGTTCTGGGAGCAAAACATCTAGTTTGGCTTCTAGATGTCAAAAATGTGGTTTTTGTTTGTTTGTTTATTTATTCTTTTTTCCTGGAAATTAAAAGAGAAAGACAATGAGAATTAGGAGGGCCCAGAGCAGTCTCCACAGTTGTACATTATTAGTTTTCAACATGGTTTTGTTCCACACAGGTGGGCGGGGACCAAGCAGGTCAGGAACCCAGCCAGGGACCTCCTACATGGGAGGCACACCCCCTTGGGCCAGGGGCTGAACCAGGGGTCAGGCAGGGAGAGGAGCAAGAACTGAACTGGTGACCTCCTACATGGGAAGCACATCCCAGTTCAGCATTTGGGTTCGCTTGGACCAGGATTCAATCCTCAGTCTGTGGGGCTGCAAAGCAAGCTCCTAACCCACTGAGCCATCTTGGCTTCTCCTTGGGTGAGTTTTTTATGAAGTAGGTGGCAATGCCTTAACCGTATGTGTGTTGTTAGGCCCGAGAGCCTCTTCCATCCTTGTCAAGGGTAGTGCTAACCTTCTCTCCTTTCATACAACACTTGGGTGAGTTTTTTAAAGATGAAAGTGCCAAAAAGTGAATTTCAGCATATGGATGATTTACATTTTTGTTAATAAATTTTAACTTAATTAAATGGATTTATTATATTTTATAGTTATTTCTTTTTTATGCTATAAAATGACAAAATTACATATTCAGTATTGTATCTATTGTCAAATATTTTTAATGGGGTGTAAACATTTAATTTTACTTTCCATTACATTCTATTTGTAGATAAATAGATAAAATAATTTTGCTTTTCTTCCTTCTTTTTGTACTTTGTAACTGATGACTTTATTGCCCAAAGATCATTGGCAACTAAGCAAGTATACAAATACAGTGATGCCTTGGAATTCAAACTTAATTCTTCTCAGAACCCTGCTCAAGTTCCAAAACATTCGCGTTCCAAGACAAGTGGGCATTTGAATAAAGCTACAGGCCGTACAGTCAATAATACCTTCCATGCAAACAATGTGTTGGCATTCAGATTCCAAGGCAAAATTTCCTTGATTTTTTGTTCAGATTCCAAGTTGTTTAAGTTTTGGGGTGTTCAGATTCCAAGGTATTACTATAGTATTTCCAGACCAAAGTAGATAAAATTGAGCTCTTGAGCCAATTATCTAGTTTGTTGGACCTACTGCTTGCTCCCTCTGCCAGATCTAGTAATGGCTCCAATCACATTGAAGAAAGGAGCAAGAATTCTGTTTATTTAGTCACTGCATATAGCTCAGTACACCTCCAAATACCCTATGCCTTTGGATCAGGTAAATCAGGGCAATGATTACATTGGTGGCTTTTATACTGAAATAAAATTTCTAGCAGGTCATTGATTATTAGTTAGGCATTCCTTTAAAGCACTAAATAGTATGCATTTCTTCTAAAAGAAATACATCCTGCTTTGAACCCAAATGATAAATGATTTTATAAATGTTTGATTTATTAAAAAAGTTTATAAAACCAAATAACCCATAAAAATGTTCATATAACTTTAACTTGTACTGAAAGTGTTTTTGTTTTTGTCTTCACTTCCTTTCTCCTTCTCCTCAAATACTTACATGAGTATAATCCCTCTTACAATCAAGCTTTCTGGGAGTTGCAGTTACTGTGATAAACAGGGCATAATTACTACCTTAAAAGAATACCTAAATTTGGGAACACAGACAGCTAAAGAGAGAACTTTCAAAGGCTGCACTCACATGCCCCTTAGGATCTACTTTATTTCATACTAGGAAGAGAAGACAATTAACTTTGAAGGCCTAAAAATGACCTCTACAGAAAACTGCAATTACCATTCAGTGGAGATTTTTACTTTCTTTCTTTTTTTATGTATATTCTTTTTGACAGAGTCAGAGAGAGACAAAGAGAAGGGGGAGAGCCCAGAGCAGTCTCCACAGTTGTATGTCATCAGTTTTCGATATGGTTTTATTCCACACAGGTGGGCAAGGGCTGTGCAGGGTGGGAGTTGGGCTGGGGGGGGTCTCCTGCATGGGAGGTGCACCCCCTCAAGCCAGGGGCCAAACCGAGGGGTGAGAAACAATCTGGGGGCCTCTCACGTGGGAAGCATACCTCAGTTCAGTGTATGGGTTCGCACAGGCTGGGGCTGGGATTCAATCCTTGGTCCCAAGGGCTGCAAGGCAGGTACTTGACTCACTGAGCCATCCCAGCTTCTCTGAGATATTTACTTTTAATGCTGTTTGTTTTGAAATGTGCTTTAAGTAAAATAAAGTCAATATAAATTTTGATCCTCATGAAACTATTCCAATGATTTACATTGTGTAATTAAGCTTTGTGTATTTGAACTGTCTTATAGGCTAAAATAGTGGTGGTCAATAAAATTTCTGAATCCATTTATTTGGCAATCTTGTCATTAAAGAAAAAAAAAAATCCACAGCCAAAAAATTGACAGCTCAAACAGGATTTGAATAAAGTTAATAGATCATAGCAAACAAGTCTCAGCTATTGAGTGAAGTGAAAATTTAGTTTCTGCCCAAACGTTTTTATGTGCTCTGTTGAACCCTATAGCCACTACTAGATGATGTTATATCCTGTACTAGAATCTGTTGCTCTGAAAGGAAGACCAATAATTTAAGTTCCAGAATGATTAATGCACATACTCTTATACACATTTGAGGTGTCAGTTAAGGGTATTAATTAGCTGGGCACTTATACTAAAATAAAGTACTCTCATAATGTTGTTAACTAATGTTAGCCCAATAAATTTAATTTTAAAAAGTACCCTGCAGCTCCCTAACTATTAATATTAAAGCTTCAAGTAGGATGCCCTTTTGAGTAGAGTCAACATATTTGTGTTTTGAATATAGAGCAAGGATAAGAGACTGCTCGTACCTCATGACTCTATTCTGAATTATAGTATGCACTCAGGAAGAAAGTCAGATTAGCAGAGGCCAACAGAGGCTTGGGTGGTTCTAAACTGTATTCACAATATCTTTTTAAACATAGGAATGTTTTAAGGCACACTTAATGTGATTAAATTATATTTAATTTATCTTTATTGGACTATGCACTTTTACACCTTGAAATATTATGCTATTTAAACACAACTGATTATGGCAGGGATTCTCACATGATAGTCCTCAGACCATCAACTATTAAACACATAGTCATATTTTAAAATAGAACCTTTATCTCATCATTTATACTAAAATTTTTATAGATAATATATAACTGGGATATTATTAGACATAGTTATGCTCAGTTGTTTATGTGTTGTCTATGGCTACTTTTGTGAAATAATGGCAGTGTTGAGTAGTTGTGACAGATTCTAAATGGCCTGTCCCTACAAACACTAAAATATTTTGTATCTCACTCTTTGCAGAGAAAGTTTGTCAACCCATGGGTTATGGTTCTAACTAGAAGTGCTTACATGTTTAAGAAAAAAGATTCTCCAATATTCTAGGAAATGTGAGATTATCACTCTAGCTTTTACTATAGCCATTTGTACATGGCAAAGTACTGCTTTTCATCACCCATTTAGCTCAATGATCCATCCAACAGATCACTCTAGTAGAATATGTCTTCAAGTAGGGTATAAAAATGTGTATGCAATAATAAGAAATTGGTTGATAGCTATGAAGATATGCCAATGTGTTGTCACAACTACTCATTACTTGGCTAAACTTTGTATTAGATACATGTTAGATTTATAAAATATTGTAGGGGAAGCTGGGATGGCTCAGCTAGTTAAGTACTTACTCACTTTGCAGCCCTGGGGACCAATGATCAAATTCTGGCCCCAGCCCATGCAGACCCATGTGTTGAACTGGGGTATGCCTCCCATGCAGGAGGCCCCAAGTTTGGTTCTCACCCCTGGTTTGGCCCCTGGCTCAAGGGGGCATGCCTCCCATGTGGGCGATCTGCCCAGTTCCTATCCTGCGTGGGCCCTACCCACATGTGTGGTATAAAACCACGTTGAAAACTGATGACGTACAACTATGGAAACTGCTCTGGGCCCTTCTCCTTCTCTTTGTCTCTCTCAGTCTCTCTCTGTCTGTCAAAAACAATAAAATAAATCTTAAAAAATAAAAATAAAAAGAAGGAAATAGAACCCCTACCTACTTGAATCCTTGCATAACCTCTCCAAAGCACATTATACTGAAGATGTCAGAGGTCAAAGACAAAGAAAGGATCCTCAAGACAAACCAGAAAAAAGAACACCATAACTATAAAGGAAAGCCATCAGACTATTGTCAGATTTCTCAACAGAAACTCTATAAGCCAGAAGGGAATGGAATCAAATGCTCAAAATATTAAAGGAGAGAAATGACCAGCCAAGAATCATCTACCCAGCAAAGTTATCCTTTAGATATGAAAGAGGAATAAAGACCTTTTCAGACATACAGAAACTATGGAGATTCCCCACCACAAGGCCAGCAGTTCAAGAAATACTGAAGAAGGTGATTGGACCTGAAACAAAAAGTAAAAATATATAGGGATAAACTGGAACAACAAAAACATAAAAGGGGAGGAAGTAAAGGCTTAAACTTCCAAAGAGAATGAAGATAAGAAGCATCTTTAAGAAAAGGAGGGGAATCCGGGATGGGTTAAGCTCTCACTTTGCAGCCCCAGGGACCGAGGATCGAGTCCCAGCCCCGGCCCGTGTAGACCCATATGGTGAATTGGAGAGTGCCCCCAGTTCAGTTCTTACCAGGGTGAAGACCCTGGCCCATTTCCTGCCCTGTGCAGCCCCACTTTCACCTGTGGAATAAAACTATGTGAAAAAACAAATAATGTGCAACTATGGAGACTGTTCTGGGCCCTCCCCTTCTCACTGTCTCTGTGTCTATCTCTCTCTCTGTCAAAACAATAAAAATAAATCTTAAAAAAAAAAAAAAGAAAAAAGAAAAGGAACCACTGCATATGCAAAACTTTCTTTTACATAAAGTTAATAGTAACAACTCAAAAAGAACTCAGAAGTGGAACACATAACAAAAACAACAAAAAACACAACAACAAAAGAGCTACCAGAAAACAAAAGATAAAATGGCTATAGGAAATCCTCATATATCAATCATCACCCTAAATGTAAATGGACTGAACTTGCTAATAAAAGGACACAGAATAGCAAGCTGGATTAAAGAACAGAAACCAACCTTATGCTGCCTACAAGAGATACACCTCAGCCACAGGGACAAACACAGGCTCAAAGTGAAAGGTTGGGAAAGCCGGGATGGCTCAGTGGGTTAAGCACTCACTTTGCAGCCCCGGGGACTGAGGATCGAATCCCGGCTCTGACCTGTGTGGATCCATATGTTGAACTGGGGAGTACCTCCAGTTCAGTTCTCACCGAGGTGAGACCCCAGCCCAGTTCCTGCCCTGTGCAGCCATGTGCCCACCTGTGGAGTGAAACTATGTGGAAAAACCAATGATGTGCAACTATGGGGGCTGTTCGGGGCCCTCTCCCTTCTCTCTGTCTCTGTCTCTGTATCTCTGTCTCTCTCTCTGTCAAAACAAAAAATATATATCTTAAAAATAAAAGTGAAAGGTTGCAAAAAAATACTCTAAGCAAATGGCGTTCAGAGAAAACAGGTGTAGCCATACTTATATATGATGAAACAGACTTCAGGATCAAAAAGATAATAAGAGACAAAGATGGACATTTCCTAATGATAAAGGGGACAATACAAGATAACATGACATTTATTAATATATATGCCCCCATCCAAGAAGTACCACAAATTAGAAACTACTAACAGAACTAAAAGGAGAAACTGACAAAAACACAAGTATAATAGGAGTCCTAAACACCCACTTGACAACCATGAACAGATCATACAAACAGAAAAAACATAAGGAAATATCAGCTTTAAATGATATTTTATAGCAATTGAACATAGTAGACATTTATAGGATACTTCATCCTACAACACATAACTACACATTCTTTTCTGGTTTACATAGAACATTCTCAAGGACAGACCACATGCTGGGACACAAAGCTAGCCTCAATGAATTTAAAAAGTTTGAATTGATACCAAGTGTATTCTCTGATCACAAAACTTTGAAATTGGAGATCAACTATAAAAAGAAAGCAGGAAAACCACATATACATAGAGATTAAACAACATGTAATTTAAAAATGACTGGATCAAAGAAGAAATAAAAGAAGACATTTAAAAAATACATAGAAACAAATGACAAGAAAAATAAAACATACCGAAATTACTAGGATGCAGTGAAAGCAGTAATAAGAGGGAAATTTATAGCACTACAGGCCTATTTCAAGATATAAGAAAAATCACAAGTAAACAACCTGATATCACATCTTTAAGAACTAGAAAAAAGAACAAAAACACCTCATGTCAGCAGAAGAAAGGACATAATAAAAATTAGAGCAGAACTAAATGAAATAGAGACTAGAACAATACAAAAAATAAATGTAGCAAAGAGCTGGTTCTTTGAAAAAAATTAATGAAATTGACAACCCCCTGTCTAGGCTCACCAAGAGAAAAAGAGAAAAGACACAAATAATCCAAATTAGAAATGAAAGCAGGGGGGTGGAATGCTAGGATTGCTCAGAGGGTTAAGCGCTTGCTTTGCAACCCTGGGGTCTGAGGAACAAATCAAGGCCCCAGCCAGTATGGACCCATATGCTGAACTGGAGTGTGGCCCCTAGTTCGGTTCTCACTGGGGTGAGCTTTTGATGTGAAAGACCCCTGGCTTGGCCCCCAGCTCACAGGGGCATGCCTCCCATGTGAAAGGCCTTCAGTCTGGTTCTTGCCTTGTGCAGCTGCCCCACCCACCTGTGTGGAATGAAACTATGTCAAAAACTGATGATGTACAACCATAGAATCTGCCCTGGGTCCTCCCCCTTTTCTCTGTTTCTCTCTGTCTCTCTCTTTCTGTATAAAAAAATAAAATAAATCTTAAAAAAAAAAAAAACAAGAAGAGGGGAAACTACAACTGATACCACAGAAATACAAAGCATCATACAAGAATACTATGAAGGCCTATATGTCACCAAATTTTGCAACCTTGAAGAAATAGTCAAGGTTTTAGAAACATATAGTCTACCTAGACTGAATCAAGAAGAACTGGATAATCTAAACAGTCCAATCAACAGTAAGGAAATTGAAACAATAATAGAAAACATCCCCAAAAGTAAGAATCCAGAACCAGATGGTCTCACTAAGAAATTTTCCAGGCATTCAAGGAGGAACTCACACCTATCCTCCTCAAACTATTCAAAGAAATTGAAGCAGAGGGAATACTTCCCAACCAATTCTAGGAGAAACATTACCTTAATATCAAAGCCTGGTAAGGACATCACACACACACAAAAAACAAAACAAAAACAAAAACAAAAACAAAACAAAACCGCAAAACAAATATAAACTATAGATTAAAATCAGTGATGAACACTGATGCAAAAATCCTAAACAAAATACTAGCAAATTAGAATACAACAATACATTAAAAAGATTATACATCATGATCAAATGGGATTCATCCCATGGGTGAAAGGATGGTTCAACATATGCAAATCGATCAATGTGATACACCAATAAGCAAAATAAAAGATAAAAACCATATGATTATACCAATTAATGCAGAAAAAGCATTTCACAAAATACATCCATTTATGATCAAAACACTTAATAAAATGGGTATAGTAGAAAAGTACTTCAACATAATGAAGGCCATGTATGATAAACCCTCAGGTAATGTTCTACCAAATGGGCAAAAACTGAGTCCTTTTCCTCTAAAATCAGGAACAAGACATGGATGTACCCTGTCACCACTGCTATTCAACCAGTGCTGAAAGTTCTAGTCAGAGCCATCAGGCAGAAGAAAGAAAAAAAAAGGCATCCAAATTGGGAGTGAAGAACTTAAACTGTCACTTTTTGCAGATGACATGATCCTTTTTATAGAGAATTCTAAAGACTCTACCAGAAAATTATTAGATATAGTAAATGAATACAGTAAAGTTGCAGGCTACAAAATCAGTATACAAAAATCTGCATCGTTTTTATATATGAACAACAAAACTTCAGAAAAAAAAAATTATAAAAATACCTTTTGTGATCAAAACAAAAATTATGAAATACTTAGGAATAAACTTAACAAAGAACATGAAGGACTTATACACAGAAAGCTGTAACACACAATGACAAGAAATTGGAGAAGATATAAGAAAATGGAAAGATATTCCGTATTCATAGATTGGAAGAATCAACATAGTTAAAATGGCATTATTACCTAAATTAATATGCAGATTTAATGTGATTCTCATCAAAATCCCATAGACATTCTTTCAAGAAATAGATTAAAAAATTATCAGATTCAGGGGAAGCCAGGATGGCTCAGTGGGTTAAGCACTTACTTTGCAGCCCCAGGGACTGAGGATCGAATCCTGGCCCTGGCCCTGGCCCATGTGGGCCCATATGCTGAACTGGGGAGTGCCCCCAGTTTAGTTCTCACTGGAGTGAGACCCCGGCCCAGTTCCTGCCTGGTGCAGCCCTGCTCCCACCTGTGGAATGAAACTATGTGGAAAAACCAATGATGTGCAACTATGGAGACTGTTCGGGGCCCTCCCCCTTCTCTCTGTCTCTGTCTCTGTATCTCCCTCTCTCTGTCAAAAACAATAAAAATAAATCTTAAAAGAAAAAACTATCAGATTCATATGGAACCACAAAAGGCCCCAAATTGCCAAAACAATCCTACAAAAAAGGAAAAGTGCTGGAGGCATCAGGCTACCCAACTTCAGCCTATACTACAAAGCATCGACAATCAAAACAGCTTGGTACTGGTAGAAAAAGAGACACAGACCAATGGAACACAATTGAAAACCCAGAAATAAACCCACAAATATATGAACAGATTATTTTTGACAGAGGAGTGAGAAATACACAGTTGCAAAAAGAAAGCCTCTTCAGCAAATGGTGCTGGGAAAACTGGAAAACCACATGCAAAAGAACAAATCTGAACTGAAAATTGTCACTGTATGCCAAAGTTAATTTAAAATAGATCAAAGGCCTCCAGATAAGACTGAAAACAATAAATTGCATAGAAGAAAGCATTGATACTAAACTTACCTTGGGTTCAGTGAGGAATTTAGGAACTTGAGCTCAAAGGCAAGGGAAGTAAAAGCATAAATAAATGAATGGGACTATATCAAACTAAAAGTCTTCAGTGCTGCAAAGAAAACCATCAACAAAATGCAGGTTCCCATCCTCAAGAGATTTCACTATGCAATAAGGGAGAAGAGAAAATTAACAAATGTCTGTGCTATGAAGGTTGGTAATGAGCCACATTCATAGAAGAGCAAGTTCTCTGTTGGCTGGAGTCAGGGAGGTTGCTAGGCCTATCCCAGGATTGGTGAGCAGGAACTCCTCACCTGCTTGGTGGGTTCTCACCCACTCCACTAGCCAAATGCCCTTGTTCAGGGAACAACCCCTACAACTGTACCCAGCAGTCTTGGCTTGGAGTGATTAAATATGGCTCTATGTAAATAGCAGTGGCGAGAAACAACAAAAGAACTACAAAATTTTCAAAAGTGAAAGAAAAGCTTGGAAATGTGGTTTAAGTTAACTTAGGGAGCGCTATAAATGATTGGTAAAGAAATTTTATCTTAAATTTATTTTAAAATTACAAAATTATATGTGCACATTACTATAACAATTTAAACAGTGATGAAATATTGAATGTCCTTTCCATTTTCAACATTTAAAAATTGATTTTTTTGGTCATATTTTTCTGTCATTCTATACATGTCAATCTCATTTCTCTTGTTCAAACTTACATAAGCAACACACAAATATATTCTTTATAAGATTCATAGAATAAAAAATATATGAGCCAACTGTTAAGGTCTCATTTTACCCACTCATTTTTTCAAATGGAACTGTTGATAAAGCTTTGCTGTGTGTCTTTACTAGAGTCCTTTAAAATAAACATACAAATAAGTACACTTCTATTTTTAACTGTCTTGGAGAAATTTCTGTGTCAAATTATCTAAGTCTAACTCATTCTTTCTAGCCTTTGCATTTTATTCTACTCAATGGTTTTGATTTAGTTTATTTAATGAGTTTCTTTTGATGGGAAATAATTAATCTAAAGTAGGGTGACTTTCTAGATGAAGCAACTACTCTTATTATACTATTATTATTTAAAAAAAATTTATTTTATTGTTTTTGACAGAGATAGAGAGAGACAGAGTCAGAGAGAGACAGAGAGAAGGGGAAGGGCCCAGAGCAGTCTCCATAGTTGTACATCATCAGTTTTTGACATGGTTTCATTCCACACAGGTGGGTGGGGGTGGCACAGGGCAGGAACTGAGTTGAGGGCTTCCTGCATGGGAGGCACACCCCCTCAAGCCAGGGGCTGAACTGGGGCAGGGTGGGGTGAGAACCAAACTGGGGGCCTCCCGCATGGGAAGCACATCCCAGTTCAGCATATGGGTCCACATGGGCCAGGATTCGATCCTTGGTCCCCAGGGCTTCAAAGCGAGGGCTTAACCCGCTGAGCCATCCTGGCTTCCCCTATATTTTAATCAGAGCCTCCAAATATAAACATTTCCCTTTTGGTAGTACTGCACACATAAACCCTTAGCATAAAGCTAAAGAAATAAAAAATTTACATACTGTTAATATTTAATTTATTATATATAGTTATTTAGTTATTCATAAATATTTAAAGTCATACATATTTATAGGATGATATATTAAATTAGCAATTGATTTCTGTCATTCTTACTCTACTGTGAAAAAATTCAATTAAAACTCTTCTAATGCAGCCTTGATTTTATTATCTGTCATTGAACCACTTTATGAATTTTCTAATGGTTTTATAGAGCACATCATCTCATTTCTAAGTTGTGATTTCATTTTTTTAAAACCTGTTTATATTTCCATGACTTGAAATTGTATCCTAAGCCAACTTCAGGACAGCTGCTATTTTCTTTATCCTGTACATACCTAATTAGTGAATTATTATTATTTCTTTAATTGTTAAATTTATTGGGTTGACATTGGTTTGTAAAGATTACATAGGTTCCAGATATACAATTCTACATTACATTGTCTTTGTACAGTGTTCCCTCGCCACTTCGCGCTTCATGTTTTGCGGCTTCAGTGCTTCGCGGGTTTCCCCAAAACATTCATCAAAAAATA
>PVKE010037952.1:0-15667 GCA_004027555.1 Craseonycteris thonglongyai
GTTAGGAGGCAGAAAGAAGCCGACAGGAAAACCCCATTCCTGCCCTCTCCTCAGCAGATTGTTCTGAGGTGCCATTGTTCCTTGTGACATTACTAGAGCCCTGGGAGCCACTCTGTGTTTTCTTGTGGCCTGCTCCTACACCAGCCCCTTGGACTTGCTCTGCTTGCTTCCCTTGACGTCTATGCCCTGGACGTGTGTCCCCCAGTGGACCATTAGCATTTAAACTTTGCCTTAAACTCTGTCATGGGAAACCCAGGCTGAGAACTCCATACATATCCAAGGGTTTTCTCTATTTTTAAATAGTCATAATCATTACTCTTGTGTACTGAAGCTTGCTATATAGATTCCTACATGCAATACTCCCTACTGTCCATTTGATGAGAATAAAATTGTGATCGGCCACTGTTTATAACCCTTTGGTTTACTCGATAGATTCTAAAGTACATCTTTTCCAAGGTCTCCCCTGCAGAGGACAGATGTAAGTAAGGGCTCATTAAGAAAATAATTATGCCCTACACGAGAATGCTGCCAGCTTCCATCATTAGAGAAGCATGATTATTAGCTCATCATCTTCCACCCCAATCCTGTTCAAGGAATAAAATGCGCTCAGATGAAGAGTGGGACTAGCATGTGTACATATGTTGTAGAGGCTGTGGGTTGCACACAGGCCTAGGAAAAAAGATTCGTTTAATCACAAACTTGAACAAAGCAATTGAAAAAAATTGGTTAATTTTCTGTCCTTCCATAGCAGAATTCTATGTATCTAAATTTGCATGGAACTTGATTCTTTCCTGTGACCTAGATAAAATATATTTTCTTGAACTGGAAGTGAAGGACTTTTCAAATCTTTATCTAGAATGATGTTTCTATGACCTGATAACATGAATATCTTCCATGAAATATACTCCCCAAAGCAACTAAAAGCCCGCTCTTATTCCCAGAGGTGATTGTGAACCAGGTAGAACAGGATAGGCTATGCTGCAATAATTAAAAAGCCAGTTACCCTAGTGGCTTATAAAAGTCAAAACCCATTTCTCACCTCCCCTCCACGTCCACCAAGGGTTGGTGGGTGGGCTTTTCTCTAAGTCATCCTCACTTTGGAAGCAGCCATCACTAGACCATTGCCGATCACTCTGGTAGGTAAAAAAAACAAAACAAAAAAACAGAGGGAAAAATATGTGTAACTCTCAAATCTTCAACAGGAAGTGACAAAGCTATTTCCACCCACATTTTAGTGAGCAAAGCAAGTCAGATCAATCCCGCTAATTTCAAAGTGGGTGGGACAAAATAGTTCTATCAAATGTCCTATAGACGGAGTATCCGAATATTTGCTTTCATCCCTAATGATGGTGGCTTTTTAGCCCTAATGACTGTGACTCTGTATAATGTCACCAACAGAAGAAATAACTTCCTGCGGAAGGAAGGCCAGTGAAGTATTTTGTTCCAAGTGCAGCTTGTTCTCTCTGAGATCACAGTCCAGATGTTCTCAGATACTGGAAGGTGGAGCTCCTACCAGGGCAACCTACTGCCCACCCCTCACACACTGTCTCTCTCTCCCTTCAGACTGCCTAGTATAAATATTTACTTAGCCCCCCTTCCCCATAAATGAGGGAGGAGAACTAGACTCCTCCTCTATGTTCAGCAGTTTGGAAGGAGGTGAAATAGAAGCTTGCCAGCCCCATTCTAAGGAAGAATGGCATCGAGACTTCCTACCTTAACTACCCTCCACTCTGCTGAGGGCGCTCTTCTCTTTCTACAGACTTAGTCCTGGGAGCTGAATCAAGCTCCTAAGGCCTGACACACGTGGCGTACATTGCATCCAGATGCTTCAGTCTGCTCTGGAAACCTTTGCAGACTCAACCCTAAAGTTCTCTACAGACAGCATCCCGTCAAACTGGGAGTTGGCTTGTTTTCTGTGGTGCTTTCTCAGCAAAAAGCCATTTTCCTGAGGGTTCCTGGGAATGGTTCCTATAAACGATAGTTAAAAGACATCATGCCCGGAGGCCTTTTAAAGAAATTTCTGTTCTTTCTTCTCCAGGCTTTTAAAAGACCACATCTTCAGAAGCCACTTCCTTTAACTATCTAGGGCTAACTAGAGAATTCTATAAGGTAGAGACAGAAAGAGAATTTCTTTTATTTAAAAAAAAAAAAAGAAAGAAAGAAAGAAAGAAAGAAAGAAAAAATACATCAAATCATAAAGAGGTTTTAGGTACCGGGACCTAGACACTTTGATACTGGGCATATTTTTATCACTCTATAGAAATGTCTTGTTTCTTCTTCAACCCCATTAAGTGGAACAAAGGAGAAAAGCATATTTCTCACATCTTCTCCTCTGAGGATGTTCCCCCTTTATGCTGCCCACGTTTACAGAGGTTAGTGCATTAGCATCACCAAGCCCCCTAAAGGTCTTGCCTCTCAGCTCACTACCTCCCAGATCCTCTCGGGCTGTGTGGAAAATAGGCAGCAGCTTAATAAGACAAGTCTCCTTGGAGACTCTCCATCCCTCTAGGAATTCAGTAAGTGCTCCATATGAAACAGTAATAGGATGGTTCAGTCAGACCCTCTGACTCGCATACACTAACTGCTGTTCCCTTTGGGAAGAAAGAGCAGGTAGCTGAACAGCAAGGCCATTAGGACTGACTGCACTGGGAGAAATGGTCGTCCCTGAAGCCACTTTTCCTGCCTATTGCAAGCATGAAGGGAAGTCAGTGACTGGCTGATCAGACAGACTTCCTGGTAGGATATAAAGGTGTCATGGGCGGACTCTGGGTAATAATGGACAGAGAATGATTTCGTACTGTGATTATTGCTCAACAAAGAGCCCAAGGATCTCAGAGGAGCTGCAGAGGTGTGAGGCGTGAGAAGCAGATATGCTGGTCTCACGTGGGTGAGCTTGTCTAATCTTGTCAATGGGAGGAGCCAAGGAAATCCTCCAGGAGGCCTTTGCAACGACTCCCCAAACTCTCGGAGACATCAGAGAAAAGAGGACCACTCTATGGAGAATTTGTCTCTACTGGTCACTTCATTTTTATCCTCTAGTTCATAGACTTGTGTCTGTCTTCTGACTCCAGACGTCAGGGATACCTGGGCTTCAGCCTGTGCTGGGTTCCTTTTCTTAAGAAGTTGATGCTGTTGTAAGATCTCGACAATAGTAAGATTGACAGTTGGAGTTCAGGCAAAGTTAATTAAAGCCATGTCAGAATGGGATGAAGGATGAGGATGGGGCTTGCAGACGGAAGGCAGTGGAACAGAATATAGAGTGATGCAAATAGAATTGTGCTTTCTTACTTCTTTCTTCTTCTTCCTCTCCCTCCTTTTTCTCCCTCCTCCTCCTTTTCACCCTCCCCTTCTTGCTCTTCTTCTGTTTTTTATTTTTTTATTTTTATGCATGGTGTTTATTGATATCTTTCTATCAACTCCACAAATTAGAAATTCTACTCAACCATGGAGATGAGTTTAAAATATGTCCACAAATTCCTTGGTACTTCTCCCTTTAAGAGATGGAGACTAATTCCCCTTTTGTTGAGTATGGTTTGGATTTAGTGACTTATTTCTAACAAATACAATAAAGCACACAGTGAATGACTTTGGAGATTAGATCTTAGAATGTCTTATGGCTTCATGATTGTTCTCCGTCACTCTCCCACTTGGAGTGTTTCTTCTGGGAGAAGCTAGCTGGCAGGTCCTAAGGAGTCTCAGGCAGCCGAGGGAGAGTCCACACAGTAAGGAACAGAGACCTCCTGCTGCTCCATCTGGTAAGCAGATCCTCCAGCCTGAGTTAAACCTTTATGGTCTGCAACCCCAGCCAACATCCTGACTACAATCTCAAAGAGCTCCTGAGCCAGACCGTTGACCTAAGCCATCCCCAAATTTCTGACCAGCAGAAATTGTGAGACAATATGTTTGTTGTTTTAAGCTGCTAAGTTTTGGGGTTATACAACAATAAGTAATTATGATAATTGGGGTTGTGATCGCTATGATACAGACAGTGGTCCAATTTAACAGATGACCAATATAATGTCTAAACCAATGTACCTCTAGTTAACGCTATAGTTCGTCAGCACCTCAAAAATCTGAAGAGGAAGAAAAGGAAATGAACCAAAAGCTTTCCATTTAGTGTTTGTCTCTGGCAAAATGAATTTGTTATTTTAAAGTACCTCAAAATTTGTTACTGTGTAACTTTTCTTCCTCCAAGTGAAAAAGTTCTCCAGTTGCTGCTATATTCAAAGCTGTGGGCATGTATTCACAGGATCATCCTTTTTAAGTAATATAGAAAATACACCTCCTTATTCTGGGTTTAGTGATAGTTAACTGAAAAAAATGGAGCAGAAAGGGAGGTAAGAAGGAGGAAAAGAAGAGAAAGAAAGAGAAATGAGTTCAAGTGAGAGATCTACCATATGGCTTATGTTAGCTTGCTACTGAGGCATCAGAAAAAAATAAAGAAAATTTTATATTCTGTTAGCTAGAGAAAGGGTGTCCTCCAACAATTCAAGCTTTTATGAATTTTATCCCTAAGCTTCTCATACCTACCTTGATTTATTAGCTTTTCTCAGCATTATATCATATAGACCTGCCAGAAGAACACAGTGAAATGAAACATCTGGCAAATTTTCCCAGATCCTATTATGAAATATCTTTAATTTTCAATTCAATGAAAAGTAAACAACCCATTGTCTTTCCCAGAAGCGACTCACTTTGCTGTCAGACCATGGGTTGTGGGCGACAAAAGTTTCTGAGTCCCTCCTTGGGCTGATGGGCACACAGGGCCCTGTTTTTAGCAGTCTGGTTTAGCTGGAAGGGTCAGGTAACTCTCAGATGCTTTACCTAAAAGAATACATCTGCTTGCTCACTACCGGTAATTATTTTTTAACTTCCAAGTGACTTGCTTTGATGCTATGAAGGAATCACTTACAAATTAACATTGTATCAACATATCAGCAAATAACAATGGCTTAATTTTAGTAAAAATGTCTAGCTTCACTTCTATTCCAACTTTCCCAACACCACACACACACACACATACAAACACACACACACACACACACACACACTCTGCAAAGTTTAGAAAAGACAACGTAGAGAATGTGGCCATCTCCAGCTGCTTGTAGGATCACACAGCCAGATTCGTTTTCAAAGGGAAGACTTCCAGCAGATCTTTCTGAAATCTTCACATGCATTAAACAGAAAACAATGCCAAGTAACTGGAAAAGAGACTGTTAAGCTGATGAGCATTTTCAGGGTTTTTTGTTCTGTTTTGTTTTGTTTTTTTCCAGCAAGGCATCTTTATAGATACAACATAGAGATACTAAGCAGATACACTTGACTGGCAGACCAGAAAGACTGAGCCATAGGACTTGAGACAAGCACGTACTAGCTTTTAAATGCACTGAGCCTCTGCCAAGAGACTCAGAATGACTTAGAACCAGATGAGTCTATAACAACACATATGGAGAAACTGAGGTCAAATGTGGGAAAGAAATTTGGTTAGCATTTCACATAAGTGATGTCAGTGTGGTGCAAACAATTTAGAAGTAGGATGCCGGGAAAAAAAGGCAAAGATAAACAGCTCCAAAATTAGAGTTGGTTAGCTTGATCCTAAAATGCTGTGGCAAGCCCACTGCAGAGACTCAGAAATAACCCACATCAGGGCATTTTAACTGTTGCTAGCTGATCCATTTGAATCCTCTGAGGTTGTCCCATCAGTCCAGAGAGGGGAAGGCCTTCTTTCACAAAGATGAGCTCAGGTTCTTTGAAGAGATTAAATTATAATGATGTTAAGAGCAGAATCTACGATTAAACCTTTTTAATGTTTTCCATATTAAGCGTGGTGCTGGGAACATACTAAGCATTCAATAAATATTTGCTGAAGTGAAAAGATGGAATTGTTTCCATCATTTTGGATCACACCTCGCTACATGAGTGCACATCTTGCCTTTCTTCCTTTTGAAGCCAAGTGAAGGCAGAAAGGGGTTCCAAAGCTCCTAAAATCTCCTTTCTGGAAACAAATGAGTCAGCAGAAAACCCTCCTTTCAGTCTCTCGGGAGGACTGTTCAGGCACTTTCTCTTTCTCTCATTTTGATTTCACCTTGATAAGCACTAAGCCTATTAATGCTTCTACCAGGGAAGCAAACATGGGAGAGAAGAAGGGACACAACCTGCATTGTGCCTTCCTTTTTCTCAGGGAGCCACATTATGCTGTTTTTGTAAAAGCATCTCTCCTCTTTCCCTATCATCAGCCCTAGTCATCTCTTGTATCTGATGGGGAGTGTCTCAGCGTGAGAGCTGCTTATCTTGGTGGGGATCTGGTGGCGGCCTTTTAAAATTGCCCCAAGCTGAGCTGGATGCCTGCCATTATTAGTGCAATTTAAGAGGAGAAAGAAAAAAAAAAGAAAGGAAGAAGAAAAGAAGGAAGGAAGGTAGAAAGGAAGGAGAGAGGGAGGAAGACAGAAAAGAAGAAAGAGCCTTTCCTAGCCTCTGGTACACTACTATAGAAACTGCTAGTGGACATTTTCATTTTTAGCTCTAGTTTCTTAATTCTTCATAATGCAAGAAGGACAGTAGGCTACTAAACTCACAATATCACAGGTCCTATGTTTGCATGTGACTTGCTTGGTAAGTATTGTAATATGGCACCAGGAATGGAGGACAAAAGCATGGGAGAATGCCTAGTGTCTGAGAGTGCTCTAAGCAGTAGTATTCTTTTTTATCGTAATAGTTATTCTTTTTGTTAAGCCTGTTTGAGCATGCTAATCCAAGCACACTTATAGTTGGCCTTAGTTGGCAAGCTTGCAGGCCCACCCAGCTATGTAGCGACCACTGACCCGATTCTGTGTTCCAGCCTCATCTATGGGTCAGAAGTCTGGAGGAAGAAGAGTTTGCCACAGTGTAAAAAACCAAGGGTGGTTGACACTGGAGTTAAGAGCAAATGGCCTTGATGTTTTTTTATTTTACAAAAAAAAAAAAAAAGTGGTAAAGTTAAGTCCAAAACTGCTTTGGGAGAACAGGGTTCAAAAAAAACAGTGCTCAGGAAGCATTAGATGAGGCTAAACTTAACGGTAGGGAGAACCTTGATGCCTCTACCAAGCCTCTCACATAGGACCAAAGAGTAGAGTGGCTGGAAAAGTGTCTCACTATGTGCAAAGCATTTAATACAAATGTGTGGACTCACTGTGTGCTGCTCAGCAGTGACATCTCAGGGGCCCAAGGCTGCAGCCCCTCAGTTTGGTTCCTTTGCACGGGCCTCACTGGCCTGAAGGAAGGTCCCTAAGTAAGAGGAAGAGGCAGACACTGGCTAATCTAATCTCAGTGTCCATAAAATAGAGATAACTAAAGTGGGACCTGAAAAGCAAGAAAGCAAAAAAGTGGCTCTACAGCCCTCCACGAGGCCGCGCAGGCCTTCAGTGGGTCAGCCGGGTCCTCTCTGCTCTGTATCTCTCACCTTGTGTTACACTGTGTTCTATGCAATTCTGAGCTTCTAGCCTAAATGGCAAGAGCCCTAGGTAATCAAATTCAACACTTATAATAAGTGAATGAAAGGGAAGGAAAAATACTAGTATTTGATGGCCCTGAGGGCAGCTTTTCAGCTTGGTGGGTAGGATGTCAGTGTGTGCACAAATCATGAGCGAGGGTAGGCAGGTACTCCTCTTTTATTTAAAGGGGCTCTGGTTAGGGAGACAAGGACATAGCCTGGAATGTGGTTGCCAGGACGAAGGAACCACCTTACTGTGCGTAGACTAAGGCAGTCATGAGACCGAAAGCTTGCTCTCGTGAGAAAGGAGGTTTTCATGTGCTCTGTGCCAGCCTCAGGAACACAGAGAGGAGAGGAGGACAGGGCAGGGATTTAATAAGGTGAGCACAGGTCCCAGGGAGTGGAGGCAGCCCAGCCTGACCAAAGGGCTCCCATGAAAGAATCCCCCACGCTTTCAAGAGAACCTGATGAATCAGGAAGTGTAGGGCCCACTTGGTGACAATACCGCTGTGGGTGGGTTGTGCTCACATCACAGGTCCCAGCACTTCAGAGGCCAAAAGGGACTGAGATAGTGAGCCAGGTTTGGAAAGAGTGCTCACAGGTGACACCACGACACTTGGGGACCAGCTAGGAATTCTCAGAAATGTCCAGGAGGGCACTAAAGGTGTGGCAGTCACAATGAGGGATGGGCTGGAGCTCTCTTACTTGAAGAGTGACATCACAAGCTAACCCAGCAGTCCGGGGGTGGAGGCTTCCGTGTTCCACGACCATGGAGTACCACTCCACGGGGACCGTCTCATTCTGTGAGCACAGTGTCACCCTGTCTGTGCAGCTGGGCGGACTAACCATGTTGCTCCAGAATGGCTGATTTAGTTGCCTATGCTGTTCCCCCGAAATTCCTAGGCAGACTTCCTCCACTCTCTAACTCCTCTCCTCTGATCTCCTCCCCAAATCTCCATGCTGGTGCAGCAATTAGCAGGCGCGGTGCGGGGCCTGCCAAGCCCGGAGGCTCCACCATAATCAGCAGCTTCCCGCCAGCCAAGGAGCATGAGAGGCTGCAATGATTTATGGTATTTATTATTTCCACCAATATGAGTAAATAGGCCAAACTACATTTTTTTTTTAAGGTTAGGAACGGAACTACTGCTCCTGAGGTACCATTAAGCTGAAAAAAAGTAATTGGTGAAAAGCTGTGGTATAACACCATGCTAAATCTCTAATGGTATAAGGTGAAATTGCTTTCTGCTCTCTGCTCTTTTTGTCTTATGGGCTCTCTGCGTGATATCATCTGATGATATATATTTTCCATCATTAAACCAGATAAAATGTTGCTTCTCCATTGTTCTGAGATTTGAAATTGCTTCATTTGGGTTGTGTTCTTGAAGTTGCTAGTTGGGGGATGAATTTTTCTATTCTTGTTATTTATTAAGCTGGATTTACATACAGGTAATGAGCTTTGATAAATACATACACCTGCATAACTACTTCCTTAATCAAGACATGGAAAAGTTTCATCATCCCAGAAGTTGCCTTGTGTCCTTTTCTAGTACCCCACCCATCGCCATCCCCTGAAAGGTAATCACTTTTCTGACTTCAAAAGTTAATTTTGTTTGTTCTTGCACTTCATGTAAATAGAAGCATATTGTATATAGTCTTTGGTGTCTAATTCTTTTTTTTTTTTTTTTAAATATTTATTTTTATTGGTTTTTGACAGAGAGAGAGAGATACAGAGACAGAGACAGAGAGAGAACTGAACTGGGGGAGCTCCCAGTTCAGCACATGGTTCCGCACGGGCCGGGGCCGGGACTTGATCCCTGGTCCCCGGCGCTGCAAAGTGAGCGCTTTACCCACTGAGCCATCCTGGCTTCCCCTTTGGTGTCTAATTCTTTACTCACAAGTTTTTAATCTCCATTCATACTGTTGCATGTGTAAATGATTTGTTCATTTTTATTGCTGAGTCATAATCTACTGTATAAATGTATCACAATTTGTATATTTCTTTTCCTGTTAATAGACATTTACCGGTAGGTAGTTTCCAGGTTGAGGTTATGCTGAATAAAGCTGCTATAAAGATTCTAGTGGAAGTCTTTTTATGGGTATGTTTTCATTTCTCTTGGTTGGAGTAGCATGTAAACATCAAAGGGCAGATGTATATTTAACATTATAAGTAACTTTCAAACAATTTTCCAAAGTGGTTACAACATTCTTAATGTCCACCAACAGAGTATGAAACACCTTAGTCATATTCTTTGATTTCAGCCATTCTAGTAGATGTGAACTGGCATTTCATTGCAGTTTTACTTTTTATGTCTCTGATGATAATGACAGTGAGCCTTTTATCATGCGATTATTGGCCACTTGTGTGTCTTCTTTTGAGAAGTGTTTATTCAAATAAATTTATTTGCCCCATTTCATTGAGTTGTCTTTTAACTGTCTATTTGTAGTTTTTCTATTTTTAGATGTGAACTCTTTGCCATTTTGTGAACATTCTCTAGTCTGTATGTTACCTTTTCATTTTCTTGACCATATATTTTAATAAAACCTTTTAAATTTGATAAAGCCCAGTTTCTCAATTTCTTTTTTGTATGTTTAGCATTTTTTTGTTTCCTCTAGCAAAATCTTTGTTTACCTGTCTGGGTGACTTTTTGATGGAAACATTTTAAAGAATATTTTCTAAGTGTTCTAATAATAAAACTTTCCTGATTATCCATCTTCACAAAAGTAATTTAAAATTTTTATGATTTATATTTTAATTACCCAAACATAGGGGTATGCTGGTACACTGGCTTTTTGGGAGACAGAGGAATTCAGGATGGATACTCTTTGCTAATTTCCATGGTATATTCCCACCACGACTGATTTCAAGCTACCAATTGTTTAACAACTGATTTACAACATTTCTGAATATTGAACAGCAAGCTCTCACTAGATACTATGATTCCCTCCAGCATATCACTGCAAATGCCACAGGAAAACAAGTAGCAAGTAGTAAACCCTTAGAAAAAAGGTCATTGGAAAGCTGCCATGTTTTGAAGGACACATGATCACCAAATTGGAGAGTCAGTGACTGTGACTGACAATAGATTCTGACCTGACTTTCAAATGTGGCTAATATAAAAGATGAGTAGATATGAGTGCTGCAAGGATTACAAAATATTCACTTAAACTGACAAACCTAATGGTTTAGCAAATTAGTAGAAAACAGAGACTCTGTGAATATTTCAATTATTAGGAAGCACAGAGGCAATTTCCCCCTGAAAATACTACGAGGAGACTAAATGTTAAATACTAAAAGAAGGACTCCAAAGGTCTAACAGGGGTCTCCAAACTACGGCCCGCGGGCCAGATGTGGCCCACAAGGCCCTCTCATCTGGCCTGTGGAGACCTTTTTATCTGAATAAAATAATATTAAATAAATAATTAAAAACAACATCTGTGTTTTGATTCTTTTTTATTTGAACCTCGAGTGTGTAGTCAGCCCCCAAACTGCTGTTTGATAGTTAATGCGGCCCGCAGGTTGACATAGACATTTAGACTATGGACAAAGGGAGCAGAATAGAAACTGACAGGGAATGACTCATGTAAAGACCAAGCACCCATGGGCATGTCTTGCCTAGTGAGTTCATTTGGAGTAGGAATTAAACATTAAACAGCAAAATCCCAGGGAGATGGGAAGTGAACGCTTTCACCCACAGCTGCTGTGGCCAGGTGCGATGCTTGATGTAGTGAAACAGGAAATGACCATTGAATCAAGACCTTTAACTCCTAAGAAGGAGCACTACAGATGACTTTCTTTTCTTTCTTTTTATTTTATTTTTTTAAGATTTATTTTATTGTTTGAGAAAAGATGAGAGAGAGAGAGAGAGAGAGAGAGAGAGAGAGAGAGAGAAGGGAGAAGGGGGGAAGGTCCAGAGCAGTCTCCATAATTGCACATTATTAGTTGCGATATAGTTAGTTTTATTTCACACAGGGGGATGTGGGGCTGCACAGGGCATGAGAAGAACTGGAGACCTCTCACGTGGGAGGTGAGAATCTTCACAGCCATCCCAGCAGTTACCAATTGCGCCACAGTTCAGTATTCAGGTTTGCACAAGCCAGCACCTAGATTTGATCCCCAGACCTCGCAGTTGCAAGGCAAGCACTCAACCAGCTGAGCTATCCCAGCATCCCCAAACTTTTTTTTATCAAAAAGATAAGATTTTTAGTAACCTCCTACCACAGTAGTAACCAGAAGGAAGCATTTCAGAGCAATTATTCTAACAAAGAATTTTCATATTAGAGTAGAAAAACCTGGAGATTCTGCAGCATCAATAACAGAAACAAAACAAGGCAAACACAGTTTAATGTTTATATTTTCAAAAGCTTTGGCAAATTGTAAGCTGAGATTTAGCCATATTCCCAGTTTACATATGTTAAATTAATTGTATTTACCTCACTAAATATATCATATATGCAAAGCACACATATTTAATTTCATATAAATAATAAAATGAATGCACCTAAACTCACCACAAACTTATAGAATAAAACATCAGCAATGTCAATACTTGGTACCCATCCTTGATCAATTTCCCTCACTCCTCCTATTCATACAGGAAACTTTCCTTCATTTCAGGCCCCAGGAGTTTTCCTAACTTTACTGCCTGCTCAGCCATGAACCGAAAGAATGTTGTTTTATAATTTATCCTGCAGTTTTATGTGTTCTGTATTAGCAGAGGTTTCTCTGTAGCATTATTGTGCTATGTTTCCAGAATCAGAAAGTCCTTATAGCTTTTAGTATCACTAAATAATATCCAGGTGGACATGCTAGTCAAAGTGCTGGTCCTTCCCATAGCCTTGCTCAGAGAATATGCCCCACCCCCTTCAGCAGAGTTAGCAGTAAAGCACATGACCCTGTCCACACCCACTCCTGTTAACAGCTGATTACAGGAGTTGTGGATTTCCAAGGCAAGCGAGGCTTGATAAAAAATGGCAAGACAGAGATCACCTTAGTTCATGTGGCCACTGGGTTTGAGAAGTGATACAGAATTGGAGCTGTGGATATTTCTCTCACATTTACTCTGGAATCAGAAAGAGCAAGAAGAAAGAAGGAAGGTCTCATCCAACATTCCTAGTGGGGACCTCAGGCTTCTGATATGATGATTGGGCAGATACACACAAAATGTGCCTGCGCAGCCTGAAGACATTCATCTTTGGATCTTCAATACCTAATACAAAGGCCAGTCACTAGCAGTTGCTAAATATTGTTTCAACTATATGAAGAATTAAGGTTTCTCTCAAAGGATAAAAGCAAAAAAAGACAAATGGAGCGGTCTGGTTTGTTAGGTGAAATCTCTGGGAAAGTATCAGGAATAAACAATTATTAAGTAAACAATTACTTTAAGGCTACCTTTTATATTTTATTTCAAAACATTTTGAAACCATTGCAAAAATTTTAGCCAGTAATGTATCACTCTAAATTGCAGGTGTGGTAACCCTTTCTATTTTAGTCTTAACAGAGCATGATATAAAATTTGAAATAGACTCTGACTACAGAAGAGAAATGATTTAGGAGAGGGGGAATTTTCTTTTGTTTGCTTGTCATTTTTAAAAAGGCAAAGTGGAAAACCACCCTTTTCTGATAGGAAAGACTAAGTTCTAAGGAAGATTTGAATTCAGGAAACATAGAATCTTGAAAGTCACAGAATGGTAAGAAAGTAAGAAGGCAGGCAGGACCAGCAACTTAATTACCTGTACTTCTTTTGACCTCTATTGAAGGAGAAATGCTGTCAGTTGAGGAGAAATAGCCAGAAGGGAGCAAGCATCAGGTTGTCCTAAAGTCACAAAACCACAGTCATATCACCATAAGACTATTAGTCAGACTTCTCCAGAGGAACAAAACCAATTGGATGCACATAAACGAGATTGATTATAAGGACTTGGCTCCCACAATTATGTAGGCTGGGAAGACTTCACAATCTACCGTTCGCAAGCTGAAGACACAGGAAAGGTGGGTGTAAATTCCAATCTAAGTGCAAAGTTCTAGAAACCAGGAGAACCAATGGTGGAAGTCCCAGTCTGAGGGCAAAAGATCAATGTGTCAACTTAGACCAAATAGCAGAGGAAGAGCATGAATTCACCCTTCTTCCACTGTTTTGTTTTTGTCAGGTTCTCAACAGATTGGAGGGTGCCCACTGGCAGTGAGAAGGACAATCTGCTTTACTCATTCTACAGATTCAAATGCTAATCTCATCTGGAAACACTCTCACAGGAACCCAGAATTCATCTTTATTACGGTGCCCAAATATCTGGGTATCCCTAAGATCCAGTTATGTTGACACATAAAATGAACCTTCACAGGAACTGATTCAAAGAAAATAATTCAGGGAGAATCTGAAAGATACACTGTGTTAAAATGAGTTTTAAAACATACTAACCTACAACTAACAAGTGCACAGAATTATAGATTCAGTAAGACTTAAAACAAAACAAAAACTGTTGCCTGAATGAAAGTTTCAAAGGACTCTTCTTTTTCAGTGATTTGAATAGGAAACTAAATCAAACAAGAAAAACTATGAGGGCATATACTGATTATGGAAGATCTACTTTAATACTGAATTCTAGAAACCTAGAACTCAAATAAATGGTGACAGGAAAAGTCATGGTGAGAACAAGTTTCATTAAAAACTTGAAATATTAATTGAATTTTATCCTGCAGAGTAAAGAGCTCTCAAGCTAAATGAGTTGATGTAGATAGAGTTCAATCTCTTCTTTCTCTTCTCTTTCTCTTCAAAGCAGAGCCCACACCCTGCATCTCTGGGTTGGCTTTGTCTTCCTATATACAGCTCTGGCCAAATGGCTGGATGGGAGGTTCTGAGCAGATGGGAACTCTGTGTGCCATGAAGGTCTGAGGTGGATCAACTCCCTTGGGAGCCAAGTTTCAGAAAGAAAGAAGAAAACGTCATCAGAGAAACCAGAATGATTTTTACAGGATCATATAGTAGCTCTAACAGAAAATCCTCTATTAGACGGGTCCTCGAAACTCTAAGGTAGAATGAATTTTCTGCATCTATATGTTAAACAAGTAGTTATTGAGCACCTACTTTGTACAAAGCACTGTTCTTGGCACTCACACTGTTCCCAACTTAGAATGCTAAGCAGATATCATTGTCACCAATGACATGTGCAGCTGAAACACAGTGACAAGATGAAGGCAGTTAGTGAAGGCTCAGATGAAAATGCTTGGGAAATTAAAGCAGGAATTTTAAGGTGCATGGATGGTGCATAGCTTCTAACAGAAACTGACTGAGGTGTGGGGAATCTGAATTTTGAGACAATTTTTTAATTTGGCTTTCTTTTTAGTTTACCTCCATCATTTAGAGACAGAATAATAAAATCAACTTTTAAGGTCATCCCAGATTTAAAATTCTATTCACTTATGTTTTCTATCTTGTCTTTATTTGTATACTGTTTCTGCTCTTAAATATGACTAATACTTTAAAGGGGGCAAGTCACTGAATTAAGCAGCTTGAGACCCCAAAAATGAATGAGACAGGGCCTCTGACTTCAAGGAACTCATAAAGAAAGATGAAGTAAGTACACAAATAATATTATATTTTAAAATTGCTATAAAAACAGTAAAACTAAACCATAATCAAAAACAACTTAAAACCAGCCAATCAGACAGGTTGTGGTAGATTGACTGCAAAAAGTACCCCCAGGATGCCAGGAGAGCTCAACAGGTTGAGCACTTGCCTTGCAACCAACCGCAAGGTTCAGGGATTGAATCCTGGCCCTGGTGTGTGCAAATCCATATGCTGAACTGTGATGCCGCTGATAACTGCCGAGCCCAGAATCGAATGTTCTTGCCTCCCATGCAGAAGGCCCCCAGTTCAATTCCTGCCCTGCATGACCCCATATCCAACTGTGTGAAATAAAACTATGTCATAACTAATGATGTACAACTATGGAGACTGCTCTGGGACCTCCTCACATCTCTTTCTCTCTCTTTCTCTCTCAAATACCATATTTTCCGGCGTATAAGACGACCGGGCGTATAAGACGACCCCCTAATTTTACAGTTAAAACATAGGTTTAGGCCTATATTCGCTGTATAAGACTACCCCCCACTTCCGAGGCAACACCAGTTCTTTTTTTAATTAAATTTTTAATGAATGACATTTTTCGAACATACCGTAATATACCGTACATTGATACGAT
>PVKE010037953.1:0-15667 GCA_004027555.1 Craseonycteris thonglongyai
GAAATAGAGTCCTCTGTGTCTTTGTACCAAAGAGGTCTATGAATTAAAACTATTTGAGAATCTTGAAAAGTGACTTTAAAGAAAACAATTTTCTATATTTGTATCTGTTAGGATAAAGTAAATTTTTGCCTAAATCAGTTTAACAGTTAATTAATTCTCTCTAACCTAACACCCTGAGAAGCCATTCTTGCACATGCTTGCCAATTTGCTGTCTATGTAAATTGGCAGGATTAGCTCCTCCCTGAGACAACTCAGTGACCTTCAAATTTCAGTGACTTGTAAAATCTCTGTGGTTTGCAACAAGAAAGGTTTACTTCTCAACAGGGGGCTCTGTTTCAGGGCTTAGGGTGGCAGAACAATGATTGAATGATTGCCAGTCTCTTGGCAAAGAAAAATGAGAACCAGTGAACAATGTGCTGGCTCTTAAAGGTTCTTCCTGCAAGTGACTTCTGTCATCTCTGCTCATTTCCTTGGCCAAAACAAATAGCATGATCACCAGTAAGGGACTCCTCTATAAGGAAGGAAAATAGAAAATTTGGTGACTAGTAATAAAAGCTACAACATCTGCCAATGGATGAAAACTATTTTGTCTTAAAAGATCTCATTAAGTCTTAGGACGTCTTCCATAAGATACAAAATTAATGTTGATTTTTTAACTAAGTCTAACTTGATAGGGGCAAATGTTCCCATCCATCTACACATCAGTGTTCTACATTAAAAATATTAGAATATTTTAACTGATTGACAATAATTATTGTGCATTTCAAAAAAGAGCAGAAATAAGGACATATCAATTTCCTTTTCCCTAAAAAGGAAAAAGAAATTGGTGATAAAAAAAAAAAGAGAAAGTAAAGAAGGAAGGAAGGAAGGAAGGAAGGAAGGAAGGAAGGAGGGAGGGAGGGATGGAGGGATGGAGGGAGGGAGGGAAGGAAGGAAGGAAGGAAAGAAGGAAGGAAGGAAGGAAATCCTATAAACAATCGTGGTAGTTTAATTTATTTGTTAGTTATTTATCATTTATATATCCACCTTTTATTTTAAAAATATTTGAGGAGATTTTAGAGAATAATTATTTTTATATGCAATATTTTGAAATATCAACTCCAACTAATATTCACTACAAATTTCTAAATAATTATTTATCTGTAAAAAGTGTTCATTTTTCCAAATCAGAATTTAAAATTATACCCACTAAAAATAACAATTACATTAAAATTATGTGTCTCTGGGTACTAACAAAAATTAAATGTGGAAAAATTAAAATCCATTTTTGTAAGGAGATACAGAAGAAGGTTCTTTCGCTTGATTTCTGAAATTATAACAATTATATGAAGAATAATTTTAAGCATTCACTGTCTATCATTTATCACCAAGCATCCCCTATTATCTTGATTCCATTGATAGTAAATAGTAAATTTTGCTTGCCTAAAAATCCTATCTATTTAACTTCTTATTTGTTATAAATATGTTTGCCATGTTTTTCATTGTGGATAAATTAAATTATACAAAATATATGTTCTACGTCCTCATACCTCAATAGTTCTCAAATATCACTGATTCTCAGATATATAGGTAAGAAATGAAAAACAATATCAGAATTATATATGCATATCATCCAAACTGCACATTGTTAATTATAATTAAGTTTTAGTCTCTTGGGTTCTACACAATAAGCAAAGTCAATGTACAGAAATTTGACTGACAGGGGAAGCTGGGATGGCTCAGTGAGTTAAGTGCTCGCTTTGCAGCCCTGGAGACTGATGATAGAGTTCCAGCCCCAGCCTGTGCAGACCTATTAGCTGAACTGGGGGTGTTTCCCATGCAAGAGGCCCCTGCCTACCTGTGTGGAACAAAACCATGCTGAAAAACTGATGACATACAACTATGGAGACTGCTCTGGGCCTTCCTTCTTTTCTCTGTCTCTCTCTCTCTCTGTCAAATACAATATAATAAACCTTTTAAAAAGAAATTTTACTGATAAAATGAGAGCACAAAGAGAAATTGACCATAATTAAAATGTTATTCAATCAAATTCTAATATATTACTATAATTTCAATGAAAATTTTTCTAGTTTAAGTGCTGTTTTCATAAACTGTTTTCCTTCGATGTTCGTGCAAATTGCTCTAATTTAGAGAAAAATACCCTTTCCATTTAAATAAACTAGTTTACGCAACTATGACTATCACTGTTGAGTCACCATTTAGAATTTAATTTGTTGGACATTTGAATGTATCTAATTACTGAGAAATACACAGCTGGTCAAAGAAGTTTATTCATATGCTTTCACCAGAGCCATGAGATATTGCTGTGAATGACTAAAGGCTATACAGGCTTTATGATGAAAAAGACATGACAGATGGGCATGATGTTTATGATGTGTCCAGTATTTTCAAAGATGTAGACAATCACCTTCAAATGATGCTGAGTTAGAATCTAGGGTATTTATATATTTGGACAATATTTGAGAGGAAAAAAATAGGTGTTAGCATTAAGCCTGATATCATCAGATATTAAGCTACTTTTACAGAGAAGTTTGCAATGAAGAGAATCAGTGGTTGAACACGTATTCTCTACATTTTTTGAGAATTTTTTTTCCAATAAAATTCTTAGAGAAAGACTTTTTTTTTTCTTTTTTTTCTAATGGATTATTATTATTTCAGCTCTAGAAATTCAGAATGTGTGAGAGTATGTGCCATTACTTTTCAAAATTGCAGAACAGACAGTTTTATGATTCTGAAATTTATAATCTGGCTTTACAGACAGAAAACCTGGGTCTCTTCCCTGTTCTGTCACTAGCACACTGTGTAGCTAAGCACTAATTACCTGATATAACTGTGTTTCTGATCTTTCATTTTTAAACTGAAAAGAAAATATTTTCTTCAAACTATTTCACAAGGATATTATTAGGATATAGGAAACAGAACTTGTTAAAGTAATCAGAGTGTATAAAGAAAGATGATCCATAAATCCATAAATCCTTTATAATTATGTAAAACTGTATATCTCACCAGACTAGAAATATCTTCCTAAACAAGAACAATGAATACAATTATTAAGAAAAAAATCTGGAAATAAACTTTTTGAAGTGGAATATTAAAAATGTCAATTTATTGCTTTAAAAACACATAAAGTTCTTCTATGACATAATTTTATAAACAAAACATCTGGCAATGGAGTTTGGAATTGGATGCAGATATTAGTGTTACCTATTAAATAGGTAATGACCTTCAAAAAGATTTTCACAATCCACCTCCAACTTATTGAGACAGCTTGAGAGTAGACTCTAAAAGATTTGGTTACTGATTGGGGAAGGATAAGGGAGAAGGAAAGTTACAAATTACAGTGGAACCTAAATAAATGGAAGATAATGTCTTTAAAAAACAATAAGTTGGTAGAAGTGTAAGTTGGGGTAACGGGAGTAGGAGTGGGGCATGTCAAGATACTTAACTTTTAATTTTTTAATGTGCTAGAGATGCAGGTGTCCAGCATTACTTAAATTAATTACATTCCAATCATTTTGGAGGGGCTTCACCTACCCATGCTTGTTAGAATTTGGAGACCCTGGTGTTCTTGATGAAGACCTTAAAAAAAAAACAACCTTTATTCTTTACTATACAGTAGTTTAAAAGAATGAGATAAATCTATATGCAGTAGTACAGAATAATATCCTAGATATATTTGAAAAAACAAAGTACACAACAGTGAAAACGCATATAGTATGTTTCCCTCGGTGAAAAATAAAAGTGATATATACTTACATATCCATAAACTCATTCTGGAAGATACAGAAAAATTGGTAATCTGTTGCCTCACAGGAAGGGATCTGGGGGACTGGAAGTCTGAGGATGGTGAGAGAATAATGCTATTCCTTGCTCCGAAATTTACATTGTCTGATATATAAATAGCCACTCCAGCTTTCTTTTGAATAGTGTTCACATAGTATAAGAATATATTTTTTTTCCATCCCTTTACTTTTAACCTGTCTGTCTTCATATGTAAAATGAGTTTCTTATAAATAGAGTATTTCTTGTCTAGTTTTTCAACATGTATTTTAGGTGTTTAGCCATTGACATTTAATATGATTACCCATATCATTAGGTATAAATCTATTATCTTGATATTTGTAATGTCTCATTTTTCTTCTCCTTTTCTTCTCTTTTCTGCCTTCTTAGGAATTAATTGAGCATTTTTATATGATTCCATCACAACTCCTTTTTGGCTTATTAGCTATAAGTGCATTTACAATATTTAATCTTCATCACATAATGTAAATATAGCTATCTCTATTTTACAGATGAAGGAAAAACATCTTGAAATTACAAATTAGTGTCTCAGCACCAGAATTCAAACCCAGGTTTGCATCACTTCAAAACATACTTTGTAATATTAGGAAAATATTGGAATAACTTTTCAACCTTTAATATAGCCAGAAGTACTTAAAAAGAACACTTAGGGTAAAACTTCAGGCATTTTAAATAATTGAACATATATGTGGATATTGTAAAGGGATGAAAGGTCTAAATATAAGTGATTTCCAGAATTTGAAAATAAATTCAAGACTATGGTACTGTTATATCTCTCTGTCTAAAACTAAATGCAGTAAAACAACAGTAAAAGAATTGGCTATCTGCAGAAGTGAAACCTTACCCTTAAAGCACAGTTTTAAAATAAGTTGCTGATAATATTAGTGTGCAACGCAAATTTTCTTTTAGATATGTGTTGTATAACTCACTAGTGCCTGATGAAAATCAGTACAGTATTTGAAAATGTAAATGCCACTGAAGGTGGTTTTGGAAGCTTTAGCCCACCTATAGTCTCTAATATTCCCCTCAAATAAATATGAGTGTGCTTAATATACAAAGGTAGTTTTAAGACAAATCCCTTTGCCTCTACGTTTAATTACATAGCCACTCCTAAAATACTTTGATATGAAAATTCTAAAACTCCTATTTATTGGGAAAAAAGAAGGAAAGGAAAAAGATGCCCCAACATTGGATGTAGATATTCTAGCCTCCTTTGAAGTGTAATTCCTATAGTGTATGTATGTATGTATGTATGTATATCTGTGTATATACATACATAGATTTTTGATAAAAGAAATTAATAGAATAAAACTATCATATAATAAAATCTGACTCCATCCTTATCAATAACTGTTTTGTAAATTAAGATATTAATTTTATATGATAAATTTAACCAATTTTAGGTGTATCGTTTGATGAATTTTGGTAATTACAAACAATTGTGTAACCACTGCTCCTATCAAGATGTAGAATAGTTGCTTTACCCTCAAAGTCTCCTCAAGGACCTTTGCCCTTGATGAGCTCTCCTCAACTCTGGCCCCTGGCAATACTGATCCCTTTTCTGTCTCTGGTAGCTTTGCCTTTTCTATAATTTCTTATCAACAAAATAATATAAAATGTAGTATTTTGTGTTAAACTTCTTTTCATATATCATACTTTTGAAATTCATCCATGTTGCTGTGTGTATTGCTGAGCAGTATCCCATGATTAAATTATACCATAATTTGCTTATCCATTCAGGAGCTGATGGATTTGATTTGTGTTGTTCTGTAGTTTTAGCTATAATAAATAATACCGCTGTGAATGTTCACATGCACATTTTTGCATGGACGTATGTGTATATTTATCTGGTGTAAATACCTAGGAGTGGAATTGCTAGGTCATAAGGTAGAGTATGTTTAACTTCATAAGGTACCATCAAACTGTTTTACAAAGCCTGTACTATTTTTGCATTTCTACTAATAATGTATGAGAGTTTTAGTTGCTCCCTATCCTTGTTAATCCTTAGTAATCTCAGTTACAGTATTAGCTATTCTAATGAGTGTGTATTGGTATCCCATTGTGGTTTTATCGAGTAATATTTCAATGAAAGTGTTGTATTTCCAATCTGTGCTTTCCCACTGGCAAAAGGACCATCTGACATATATTCTGGTTTATTAATGAGTCTTCCATGAAATTATGTAGCTTTCATCAATTTCCCTTCAGTCAGATATATGTTGAATGAATGGTAAAACTGAGTTTTTTCTATCTATGAAGCTAAAGACTGGATCCTATTACTTTTCTATGACTTCATCAGCATATTGCATACCTATGAGACCTAGTCTGAAGCAGTCAAATTTTCTTCCTTCCTTCCTTCCTACCAATCATCCATTCTTCCAACTATCAGCTACTCTATTTATAAAGATATGTGTTAATTTTGGAAAATTAAAATACTATAGAAAGATATATATATAAAAGGCAACCAAAAAAATTCATTCAATTTTACCCCAATACTACCACTATCAACATGTTGATAAACTTTTTCTAGAACTCTTTTTACCTACAGTTTAACAATAGACTGTTAGTATAGTGGATTATTAATTCTTACAACCCCTACGTGTAGTAAATCATTTTTAACCCAAGTTTAGAGATAATAAAACTAAAGAAAAGAAGGTTTCAGTGAATTCTCTCAAATTACAAAGCCAAGTAAGTGGCAGCGCTGACATTCAAATTGAGGGAGTGCAAGTTCTTAACCATGATTGGACATGTTGCTCATATATATGCCTATGTATATGTGTGTTTATTTTTTGTATCTTATTGCATCTCATTATATTTACATGTTAACTAATAAGGGTAAACACCACCTTAATAATGACTGCATAATCTTTTACGGTATGAATATACTGTGGTACATTTATTTAACCAATTGCCTAAGTATTGATATATTTAGCTTGTTTTCTATTTTTTAATATTATAAACATTTTCAAGGAACATTCTAGTATATACATCTTCTTAAGAGAAATTCCTAGGGTGGAAATGCCTAGTCAGAGTGTATAAATATTAAAGATTTAATGCATAGACCCAAATTATAATACCCTCCAGAAAACACCTATGAGATTGTTTCTTTCCCAATGTTCTTGCCAACAGTGCTCTCTATCCTCTCCAGTCTTTAGTATTTTTAATCTTTGTTCACCTGAAGGTTAAGAAATAGTACCACATGGTTATTCTGTTTCATCTATTTATTAATGGGACTAAATATTTAGTGTCTTTAAATATATATACATTTATATACTTTCATCTAAAATAGTCAAATAATACAGATGGAATGACAGGAACTATAGTTTGTCTCATTAATTTCCCCTTTTTAAGTTTACCTTTGGGAAGAGGGTTCATGGGAATCATGGAGGAGCATTACCGTGAACTGATTGATAGTTTCCAGCTGAAGCACTTCGGGGTCCACCTCCCCACAACCTCAAGTTTGCCCCTTTTCCATCAGTGCTCTCAATGACTGAGTACAGTGCTACTACGAGAACAGGAGTGATCCTGACCAATTCTGCATTCCTTTAATAGACAACTTTAGTTCAGGATTCCCCATGGGTCTGGTTGAGACTCTCAGAATTACACTTGGGTAATTAACAATGGGTCTTCCTACTCATTCTTCCTTCCCCATCTGCTTTCCCTGGTTCTAATCTGCATCTAATCTGAGTCTCCCTGCCTTCTCCTCCTTCATCTCATTTCATCCTTTAAGTGCCTTTTCTTTAACCAATCTCTTGCACTTCTAACCCTATCTTAGTGTTTGCTTCTTATAGGATTATAACCTACACAGAGTGTTGTTCTTGAATTCCAGCAAAAGAAAATGACACCAACACCCACAGACGGTGATTAGAAAGACTTATGAAAGATTTTCAATGGGAAAAGATAGAATATAACCTAACCTTTATTTTCTAACAAAACTCTATTGGGGAGTCAAGAATTGCCCTCATTTTGTTCAGTCAGCTATTTTTAAAACTCCTCCAAAAATAGGTATGCATCTAAAAATAACTCTGGTGGCCAGGTCAAGATCAATCTGATATATATTGCTTTCATAACTTCAAATATATCTACTGAGCTGGAATGGATTCAACCTACCACTTGTATTTTAGCCCTGAAAGTACAATCAAGCACATAGCTTTTGTATGGTAACTCTGAGAGGAAGACACTAATGTAAGAAAATACAAAAATTTTTAAGAAGACACAACACATGTAGTGGTGTTACATTAGGCAATGAAAAAAAATTATTAAGTCACAGAATTCAGGTAGAAAGCTTTTAAAAGGGGTGACTAGATGGTGAAAGAAACTTTCTTGGGGGATGAGAGTATAGAGATGCGATGCTTAATAAAAAAGCAATTACTTAATACAAAGGCAGTAAGACGAGTTCAGAGGAGAGCGATACCATCAAGCCAAAGACTAGGTGCCTTTGTAGAATACTCTAAAAATGTTCCCTAACATACAGTTTACCTCCTGGATATATACATTGTAATATGTTCATCTGTTGAGAATGTCTTAAAATAAAGCTTACAGAGCCTAGTTACCAGAGAAAAACAAAAATACCATAATCCTAAGCATGGAGTTTTAGGAAGAAAATCTTAGTATTTCCTCTCCCTATCTCCTTTTGGTAGGTGGCAAGGAAAAGATATCTCCTGGTGGTAAATGTAGAGGAAGCTTTAGGGGTGTTCTAAATCTATTTCATCAGACCTCACCATGTTAATTATTGCTAATTCACACAATCTCCTGAAAAAAATGATGGCAAACATACCCAAAGTAATCTTCCTGGTGTTGAAATGCCTCATTTTGGCTATCTATGACCCGGGATAATATGGCATCATCCTACCCATCTAATTTATTTTCTTCTCTCTTCAAGATACCCTAATCACTCATCAGACTGGGCTCCCCACTGCTGCTGAATATACATACCACATCCATTTCTGTGTAGGGGAGAAAAAATTCTCCTCTACCCTCTTAGGATGTCCAGTTGGGTGTAAGAATTAAACCGACATAAAAAAAAAATTAACAGGCAAAAAGCATTCAAGTTTTATTAAAATTTCTTACATGTACATGGAAGCCTTCATAAGAGCAAGACCCTCCTCTAAAAGAATGGCAGAACCTAAATGTTTTTATAGTAGATTGAACAAAGAGAAGCAATCATGGAAAAGTAACTAAACTATGTGGAGAGACTAAAAGAAGATAAGAATTATTTTAACAAGTTCTGTTTGTACAGATTTCTTTCCACCTTGGTTCCTTGATTCTCTGGCTGTGATGATAAGAATGTCTTCTTTTCTCCAGGGACAGGGCAGATACCTTTTACATGGGAATTTAATCTTCTGTTTTCAGAAATAAAAAGGAGAGTCAGAGTGTCCTTACATCTGCTGTTTCTCAAATGAAAGTTAAAATAATCAACATGCTTTGAACTCCTACACCTGTCTGTCGTTTGTATTTGTAAGGTCCACCCATTCCTGCTATTCATTTCTGCCAATCTTTCGAGTTCCATCCTTATTCTAACTTTTAACCTGTGCATTCACCACATAGGGTTCTTGCCATATGCTTTCCATACCTTGTTACTTTACAAAATGCCCTCTTGTATTATAAATATTTGTTAAATATATTTGTCCTATCTCCCCAACTTGACTGCAAACTCCTTATATATTTACTCATTTGGTAAATATCCATAATCGTAGAATTTTAAAACTGTATCATTTTAGATGCTGAAATTCGTATGCACACTGTCAGTCATCCCCTACCAACAGTATTGGAGTTAATGTGAACATCATAATAAAAATTGAATGCTTACTATACAGTAGACTCAATTATAAGTTCCTTACCTACCGGTATATTAATCTATTTAATTCATGACATTGGCACCATCCTCCACAGCTTTCTTTATCTCAAGTTCCTTATTTAGTCCATCCAATTCTATTGACTCTACGTTCAAAATAGAGCTAAAATCCTCCCACTTCTCATCAAATTCACAGTATCCTTCTGGTTCCAGGCCCCACCATTCCTCTCCTGGATTGTTTCAATAGCTTCCTAATATTAGTTGTATTCTCAAGATACCACAGCGTAATCTTTTCAGTCTTAAATCGTATCTCTCTGTTCAAAACCCTGCCGTGGCCACCCACTTCATTCAAATCAAAGACAAAGTCCTTTATGGCCTTGAAGACCCTATATGATCCTCTTCCTCCTTCCATCACTGGCACCTCATTTCTCATTGTGGCTGGAGCGCAGAGTGGCCTCCTACTCACTCTGCGCTCCAGCCACACTGACTGGCCTTGTTCTTCCACAAAAGTTCTGTAGGAGTTCAGAAGGAGTTACCTGCAGGTGTGCCTCTGTGGTATGCAGATTATTTGGAGATAAAGACAAACAAGACCCAGAGACTCAAGATAAACTTCTGCTACCCAACTCCCCATTTAACTACATAGAATAATTTGAGTTAGGGACCTTGTGCATGATTAAATTATCAGGTAACCTTTTTTGATCTATCTATATGGAAAGGCAAACTAATTACTGTTCCTATCATTTTGCAGTGACCCTCTGAATCTCCAAGATGCCTTACTTCATCCTTAGCTCAGAATGCCATATACATCTCATTTTCCTTTTCATCTCTAAACCTCTTATATATGTGGGGTTCCCACTCAAAGATGTATAAATTTATTTTCTCTTGTTAATATCTCACATAGATTTAATTATTATACCTCTGGGGGGTAATTGGAGGAAGGTAAGGAAAAGTTTCTTTCTACACCACAGCATCTAGGACCTTGGCTGTAGTTCTTTTCTTCCATGTAGACTCACATACTCTTCCCAATTTCACATAGCTAACTCTCCTAGTTTAAATTGGCTCAACTCTCACCTTCTTAGGTAAGTTTTGCATTGATGCTCTATTTAGTTCTGTGACTTGCCCTTCCACCTCTTTCCTGATTTCCTCTCGAAGTTTGTTTTTTTTCTCCCCTCTCATAGAACTTACCACTTAACATACTATACAATTTTCTAGATGTATATTGTGTGCTTTTCCCACCCCCATAAACTCCACGAGGGGGTTGATACATGTTTTATTCACGGATGTACCACAAGAGTCTAAAACGATGTCTGGTATATGAAAGGCAGTGAATAAATACTTGGTGAATTAATTCAGAAGCTAGATATTCTTTCTGCAAGGCCACTGCGATTTGGTGATGAGACTTAACTGGCTTCTCAGCTTCCATATTACACAAAGAGCCCAAACCACAGGGAGGTCTTAGGGATAGCTCCCAATTTAGGTTTGGAGGGCAGAGAAGATATAAATAAGAAAACTAAAGGGTGCAGTTAGTTTCTTGGAGGTGGCTGAGGAAGTAAAGGCAAACTTCCTCTCCTTTCGCACGTCCAGAAATGTTTAAACTCTCAGCTTAAGTAACTTTGACCCTTCTCACACCAGGGCTACCGCGGATCCGCTACGCGGACCTTGTCCTTCCCCTGACAGCTTCAGTGCCCTCAATTAGGTGGTTAGGCCATGCCTAAACACCATTCTTTTTCTGAGCTGAGATGTTCCTACTACAGGAACAAGGCGCCAAAGTAGCGTACCCTCTGCGGCCAGGTGTCCCGCAGGCAACCTCAGGGGCTGCACGGCAAGACCCCGGACAGGCGGCGGAGAGAACACCCGGGTGAGGCCCCACGGTGGTGACGTCACGGCTATACGGCCCGCGCCGCACGCACGCGCACTGCGTGCAGCATGAAGGTTGCGGCTCTGATCAGGTAACGCGACAATGGTACTACCTTCCTCTTCCCCTGCCAGCCTCTGCTCCCTTTCAGCTGATGGGAGGGAAGTGAGGTGCTGCTGCGCCGCCAGCGGCGAAAAAAGGGTGTCCGTGCTGGAGCCGCGCTATCCGATCCTTGGCGGCTCCTCCCAACCAAAGGAAGAGGCGGAGCCTCCATTTGGCCCGACCCGCTTGTCTCCCAGTCGGGCTCGCGAGCCGCTTCTCTGCTGCTCGCCGCTGTCTGCAGGCTGTCAAACTTGGATTCACCTGGGGAACTTTAAAAACTTCCGATGCCTGGGTCTCACCGCCAGAAGCGCTCGTTTAATTAGTCTAACGCATCCCAGGGTCGTATCATAATAGCTGTAATGGGCAGTTAAGTTTGAGAGCCCCTGCTAGACTACTGAGTTAGCCACCCCAGCCCTTTTCTTCTGGCTTTCTTCCTCTTCTGCAGTTCCCTGCAGTGTTTCCATCAGGTCTTCTGGGCTCTAGCCTTCCACCCTACGTTGTTTGTAGCGCCGCCCTTTGTCTCATAAGCCCATCTCTTTCTCACCTGCCTTCCACGTATGTCTGGATTGCTTAAGACATGGGTGTGTTTTACCTTCGTGTTCAAGGACAGAAATGGAATTGTACCAGTTTTATCCTAGGTGATGTCTAGGATAGCAGTTGCTTTTGCTTTGAACACTCATTAATTGCCTTTAGACTGACCTTATGGAAACACTCATATTCCAAAAGGAGTGTAAGATGTATAGTAATCCATCATATTTGGGTGTCCGAATTAAGTCCTATGACAACCAAAATAAGGCCAGTTTAAATGTTTCCATACTCAATATAAACCATAGTTGTACAACCTTTTGGCTTCCCTAGACCATGTTTGAAGAAGAATTGTCTTGGGCCATACATAAGATACACTAGGGATAAATGATGAGCTTAAAAAAAAAAATCCCATAATGTTTTAAGAAAGTTTATGAATTTGTGTTGTGCAGCATTCAGAGCCATCCTGGGCAGCATGCAGCCAGTGGGTCACAGGTTGCTATAAACAAGCAAAAAGGAACACAATAACAAGATTAAAAAGGGAATTTAGACTACTTGAATATTTGATGAGAAACTGGAATATTCCAGTTTCTTTTATTTCAGTGCCACTTTTAGGAAACTGTAATGTAAAAAGTATTATTATTCAGTGAATTTCTTCTATAACGTGAATGATGAAGCTTTTACCATTGTGGTCTTCATTTGATCTAGATAGATAATAAAAAGGAAATGAGTAATTCACATCCATGTGTAGTTTGCCAAAAGCTTAACATATTAAAGACACACCAACTGAAGACTCGGAAATCTTCGAGGAAAGAAGAGAAGATTGGTATAATACATTACACTAAATGTTCTGTAATGAGCATATATATATATATTTTTTTAAAAGATTTATTTTATTGATTTTTGACAGAGAGAAACAGAGACAGAGAGAGACAGAGAGAAGGGGGAGGGCCCAGAGCAGTCTCCATAGTTGACATTAGTTTTCCATTATAGTTTCACTCCACAGGTGGGCACAGGGCAGGAACTGGGCCGGGAGCCTCCCACGTACGGTAGGTCCCAGCAAGAACTGAACTGGGGGCACACCCCAGTTTAGCATGTGGGTCAGCACGGGCCAGGACTGGGGCCAGGATTCGATCCTCGGTCCTTGGGGCTTCAAAGCGAGTGCTTTACTCGCTGAGCCTTCCCAGCTTTCCCCATATATCTTATAATAAAAAAAATTACTGAAAAAAGGCAATGGTGGGAAATTCTTGCTAAATTGTAAGATCTGTATAAATGTTAGGAGACATGCTATAAGTATGAATACATAACGAATAAATACATATATAGTACATATATGTGCATATACACTTAAATATGTATGGAGTTAAATGCAGTGACTCTAATGTATTTGCTATTGTATAGTGAATCTACTATATATTTGTGTGTGTGTGTGTGCAGACTAAAATGAGAGATGGGAGATTTCTGTGTGTGTTTTAGGGAATAAATGAAACCAAGATTCTTCAGAGCATAAATAACATTTTTCTAATATACAAAAGATTGAATCATTGAATTTTACAGTTGAGTGACACCTTGAGGATTAACTAGGCTATTTTCTACTTTTATAATGAAGTATGTCAACACAAGTGTTTTGAGTTATCTAGCTTAATATCACAGTTGGAAACTAAACTTCGGATCTTCTGTTGGACTTCTCACAGAACATATTCTAATGTACTTTGTGACATTCCAGGAGGCAAGAAACTTGCATTTCCTGAACTTATTTGACCTGGAAAACTTTTGTTCTTAGAGAACTTATTGGACAGTAGTGCTCCATAGAACACAGTTTGAGAAATATTTAAAACCATATTTAAAAGCTTAGCGTATTTTAAAATAAATTATAAGGTTAAGTTCTGATTGGGGGTGTATACCCTTTAATCCTTAATATTGTAAAGAATTAGGACTATAAAGATACATCTTTTAATCTTTAATATTCTAAATATTCTGAAGAACTAGATCTTATTTGGTCCAATGGAAATAAGAGCAGTGAGGTTCAATAAGGGAAGTTGTGGAAGACTTATGAGAATATCAGGATCTGAGGACAAGGAGTGTGATGTATAACTTCACCCTGCCCCTTACAATCTCTCCCCATGAGAAGTTGTGGAATGACAGTTGTTACTGATCAGAATATGGTAGAGATAGACAAATGTTGGGAACTAAAAAGACTGTCTTCAAAGATAAAAAAAGTCTAGTTTCTTGGGCTATGAATTGGTTCGAACATTGACTGGAGATACATTTGCAGATCTTAGACTGGAAAGAAGTGAAATAGGAGAGGGATAAAAAAGAGAAGCAGTAGCAAAAGAATGGAAGAAACATGTATAGTAAGAAACAGTGGAATATGTAACTAAAGTAATGAAGCTGCCATTCAACCTTGTTATAAATGAGGTACCACTTACCTTGACTAAATGAGTTGCCTCTACCTTGGCGCAATTGAGTACAAGACTTTAGAAGTTTTTTTTTTGTTTTTGTTTTTTTGATTTATTTTTATTGGGTTTTTTTTTTGGACAGAGAGAAAGACAAAGACAGAGAGAAGTAGGAGGGCCCGGAGCAGTCTCCATAATTGACAGCATTAGTTTTCCATATAGTTTCACTCCACAGGTGGGCACAGGGCCGTGCAGGACAGGAACTGGGCCAAGAGCCTCCTGCATAGGCCCAGGCAAGAACTGAACTGGGGGCACACCCCAGTTTAGCATATGGGTCCGCCTGGGTCAGGACCGGGATTCGATCTTTGGGCTCCAGGGCTACAAAACGAGCACTTAACCCACTGAGCCATCCCAGTTTCCCCTAGAAGCTCTTTTCAATTTGTTCATTAGATTTGTGCTCAGTCCTGATCCTGATCATATAGTGATGACTGAAAGCTGAAGTACTGATAAGGCTAATGATTAACTTTATCAGTGCAATTCAGCATTTTGCTTTCTATCACCACAAAATTTGAACCTGCTTTGTTACTTGATTGGATCTCAAATTTTTTATTTGATTATTTAATTGACGATGGAGGCCAGTTGTTAAATTTCTTATAGTGGGACAAAACATGCTTTTTCTACTTTTTTATAGAGAATTTCATTTAAGGAGTATACATAATAAGTAATAAGTTGAAATGTAAACTTAAGCCGTATTTTTTATTTGCAAAGTACTTTGTATATTAAGTAAAGCTACCATCACTAACGAAAGAGTTATATTGTGTTTAGAATGATTTTTGTTATAAGGGCATATAATTTCATAAACTCTTGTGAGTAATAACATTAAACATTCAGAACTGTTTGCTCCGTTTGCTTATGCTATGAAAGTTACATGTGGGTTTTTTGCATTATAATTGTGAGATAGATTCTCAAATATTTTGAAAAGGTGAATAAGTAATGTGTTCTGGGGAAAGCCGGGACGGCTCAGCGGGTTGAGCGCTCGCTTTGAGGCCATGAGGACCGAGGATCGAATCCCGGCTCCGGCCCAGGCAGGACCCACGTGCTGAACTGGGGAGTTCCCACAGTTCGGTTCTCTAACTGTCTCTGTCTCTGTCTCTCTCTCTATCTGTCAAAAAGTAAAATAGAAATAACTATGCACTG
>PVKE010037954.1:0-15666 GCA_004027555.1 Craseonycteris thonglongyai
AGGTTAATTTTGCTGGATAGTTAATTCTTGGCTGGAAATTTCTCTCTTTTAATATTTTGAAGATTGGGCTCCACTCCCTCCTGGCTTGCAGAGTTTCTGCTGAGAAGTCTGGTGACAGCCTGATAGGTTTTCCTTTGAAAGTTATATTTTGTTTTTCCCTGGCAGCCTTGAGGATTTTTTCTTTGTCATTGATTTTTGTTGTACTCAGAACAATGTGCCTTGGAGAAGATCTGCTAGGGTCTAGGTAGTTAGGGCTTCTGCTTTCCTCTTGGATTTGGGGCTGTAATTCTTTCCACGGGTTAGGGATATTTTCATCCACTATTTGTTTTAGTAGACTCTGAGAAGATTTCATCTCGCTTCCTTCTGGTACCCCTATTATTCTAATATTGTTCTTTCTGATGAAGTCAGAAAGTTCTTTCAGGGCTCTTTCATTTCTCTTGATTCTCCTTTCCCTTTCTTCTTCCCTCTGTGACATTTCCATGTTTGTATCTTCAATTTCACTTATCCTTTCCTCTAGCTGGCCAGCCCTGTTTCCTATGCTGGTCAGTTCTTTTTTCAGCTCTCCCATGATGCCTTTCATTTCAAGGAGTTCCTTTTGGTTCTGCCCTAGCTTCTCAATTTTGTTGGTAAAGTACTCATTTTGCTCAGAAAATTTCTTGTTGAGGTAATTTAACTGTGTCTGGGTACTTTGCCAGCATTGATTGAGCTCTCTGAGTGTCTTGAATAATGCAGCCCTGAATTCTGTTTCACTTAGATTTGATTCCAAGTGTGCAAGTTCCTTTACTAAAGACTGCCCCTGATCTTCTGGAGGGGCTTTGGGTTCTGAGGTGTGCATTGTGTTTGATGTGGTTCTTTTTGCTTTACGCATGAGTTTGTTTTCCCTCTGGGGTTTGCCTATCAGATGGGCTTCTCTTTATTTTTTCTTTTGGGCCCAGTTGTGGGAGAAGGAGATTTTAGGAGAGGGTTGGGGGAAGCAGACAGCTTCTGTGTCCTGGGGCACTTCAGGTTGCTGTCTTAGCTCTTAGATAGCAGGGTAGTAAAGGTGTGGCCAGGGGTGGGGCATGTGAGTAGGAGCTAGGGCAGGCCTGAGACACAATAGCAGATTCCTCTTTCAACAGGGGGGCTGGTGGTGCAGTGTGGGCCGGGTGCAGGAGCTCTGGTCTTTCTCTTCTCCGCCTGGCTGCCCCTCCTTCAATCACATCTGTAAGCCATGCCCGCAGGGCAGCACTTGGATGGGCTGGGGCTTTGTAGAGGCCTCGGTCGGCTGCTCAGTCCTGTGTGCAGGCAATGACACCGCGGCGACCCGGTTGGCAGCCCAGCTGCACGCGCGGGCTGCAGTGCCCCAGAGGCCCAGTGGGCAGGACGCCAAAAGCCCAGTTGCGCGCTCGGGAGCAGGCAGCATTGCCGCAGTAGCCCAGTGTGCAGGGCGCCAAAAGCCCAGGTGCGTGCACGCAGCGATGCGGCCCAGTGAGCGGGGCGCCGAAAACCCAGTTGCGCACTTGCGTGCTGGCAGCGGCGCCGCGGTGGCCTTGTGGGTGGGGTACCGAAAGCCCAGGTGCGTGCACGCAGCTTTGCCGCAGCTGTCCAGTGGGCGGGGCTCCGAAAGCCCTGTGCGCACAGGCCGTAGCTTGGGCCGTCGCCGCTCTATTCTCCCGGTTCTGTTGAGACCCCCAGATTCACTCTAAGCACGTCCAATGCAGCTATGCCCACTCAAGCCCCAGCCCTCACTCCAAGAGCCCTGTCCTCAGAAGTCGCTCCTTCACAGTCAATTTCCTCCATTAATCAGGGGTGCTGAGCTGTTGTGGGCTGGTGCCCTGCTCTCACCCCGCCCACCGGGAAGTGCAGCCGCCCTGCTCCACAGTCCCTGTTCCACTTTAGGCTCTGTGATCTGATTAGGGCACTGTGTGCTGTCCCTTGAGTTCGGATGTTAAATTGTCCACAGTCTTGTGGGGCTTCCACACTCCCTAGGTCTCGGCTTCCAGCCCGCCCTCGATCCAGCTCCACTTTGACTATAGTCCCCCAATCCCCCTTTGTTTTTGCCAGCTGTGGCCGCGCTCCAAGTCTCTGTCCCCGAACCGCTGCTTCCCCTTCCCTCTCCCGCTCTCCCCTTTTTTCTCTAAACTTTGGGTGTTGTTCTGCGTTGTGTGGTTCTCTTAGTTGAGGTTTCTTCTCAGGGTTTCCTGTGTGGATTCCCCTCTGTTCACAAGGCCCTTCCCAGGCAGTTATCGGCGTTCTCCTCTCATGCCACCATCTTTGATCTCCCCACATCATCAGTTCTTGACATGGTTTCGTTCCACACATGTGGGTGGGGTCCGCACAGGGCAGGAACTGGGCTGGGGGCCTCCAATAAGGGAAGCATGCTTCGCTTCAGCATATGGGTCCGCATCGGCTGGGGCCAGAATTTGATCTTCGGTCCCTGGGGCTGCAAAGTGAGTGCTTAACCCATTGAGCCATCCTGGCTTCTCCAAACTTGAATGTAATTAGAACCTGGAATTCCGATGAGAAACACTTTGAATAATCGTAATAGCTACCTACCATTTATTGAGGGCTTACCATGCTGTTCTTCATATGAGTGCTTTACATATATTAATTCACTTTTTTATTTTTTTTGAAGATTTATTTTATTGTTTTTGACAAAGAGACAGAGACAGAGAGAAGGGGGAGGGCCCAGATTAGTCACCATAGTTGTACATCATTGGTTTTTGACATGGTTTCATTCTACACAGGTGGACAGGGGCTGTGCAGGGCAGGAACCGAGCCAGGGGCCTCCCTCATAGGAGGTCCACCCTCATGAGCTGGAGGCCGAACCAAGGGCCTCCTACACATGGGAAGCTCATCCCAGTGAGAACCGAACTGGGGGCCTCTCACATGGGGCCAGGGCCAGAACTCAATTCTCAAGACCCCAGGGCTGCAAAGTGAGCACTTAACCCATTGAGCCATGCTGGCTTTCCCTAGTTTTTATTTTTCATTCCAGTTGACATACAACATTATATTAGTCTCAGGTGTACAACATAGTAATAAGATGTTTATAAAACTTACAAGGTGATCATCTGAATCAATCTAGTACCCATCTGACACCATTCATAGTTATAATATTGACTATATTTCTTATGCTCTATTTTAAATCCCTATGACTATTTTATAACTTCCAATTTATACTTCTTAATCTCTTCCCCTTTTCACCCACTCCCAACACCCCTCCCATTTGGCAACCCTAAAAATGTTCTCTGTATCTATGAGTTTCTGATTTGTTTGTTTTATTCTTTAGATTCCACGTATAAGTGAATCATATGGCATTTGCCTTTCTCTGTTTGACTTAACTCCATTCAGCGTAATATTCTCTAAGTCCTGTCCTGTTGTTGCAGGTGGCAAGATTCCCTTCTCTTTTATGGCCAAATATTATTATATATATGTACCAGGCCTTCTTTATTCAGTTGTCTATTGATGGACACTTAGGTTGCTTGTATATGTTGTCTATTGTAAACAATGTTACAGTTACTATAGAGAAACATACTTGTATATCTTTTCAACTTAGTGTTTTGGCTTTCTTCAGATAAATACTCAGAAGTGGAATTGCTAAGTCAAAAGGTAGTTCTATTTTTAATATTTTGAGGAACTTCTACACTGTTTTTCATAGTGGCTGTACCAATTTGAAATTCCACCATCAGTGCACAGAAGTCATCTTTTCTCTGCATCCTCAACAATTCTGTTGTTTGTTGATTGACTAATGATAGCCTTTGTGACATGTGTAGGGTGATATCTCATTACATTTTTAGTTTGCATTTCTCTGATGATTAGTGATGTTGAGCATCTTTTGATATATCCATCAGCCATCTGTATGTCCTCTTTGGAGACCTGTCCAGGTCCTTTGCCCATTTATTAATTGGATTTTTTTTTTTGGTGTTATGTGAGTTTTTTATACATTTTGGACATTAATCCTTAATCAGGTGTATCATTGGCAAATATATTCTCCCATTTTTTAGATTGTCTTTGTGATTTGTTGGTTTTCTTCACGATGCAAAACCTTTTTAGGTTGATGTAGTCCCATTTGTTAATTTTTTCTTTTGTTTTCTTTGCCAGATGTGTTGTATCCAAAAACATGTTACTAAGAGCAGTGTCAAAGAGTTTACTACCTTTTTTTCTTCTTGGAGTTTTATGGTTTGACATCTTACATTTAAGTCTTTAATCCATTTTGAGTTTATTCTTGTGCATAATACAAGACAGTAGTCCAGTTTCGTTTGTTTGCATGTGTCTGGCCAGTTTTTGTAACACCGTTTATTGAATAAACTGTCATTACCCCATTGTATATTATTGTCTCATTTGTCATAGATTAAATGACCATATCAATCAATGTCACTCCAATAAATTTAACAATAAAAGAAAAGAAAAATTAAATGACCATATATCATGTGTTTATTTCTGGGCTCACTGTTCTGTTTTATTGATCTACATATTTTTATTCCAGTACTATGATGTTTTGATTTCTAAGCCTTGTAGTACAGTTTGCTATCAGGTAGCTTGATACCTTCAAATTTGTTCTTTTTCAAGATTTCTGTGGCAATTTGGGGTCTTTTGTGGTTCCATATAAGTTTTAGGATTATTTGTTCTAGTTCTGTGAAAAATGCCATTGGTATCTTGATAGGGATTGAATTGAATCTATGGATTACTTTGAATAGTATGGACATTTTAATAATGTTAACTCTTCCTATCCATGAGCATGGATGGTATGTGTTCTCATTAATTTGTGTGTTCCATTTTTTTTTTCCATGTCTTAAAATTTTCTGAGTACAGTTCTTTTACTTCCTTGTTTAAATATATTCCTAGGTATTTTATTATTTTTTGATGCAGTTGTAAATGGGATTGTTTACTTAATCTGTTATTGGTGTATAAAAATGCAACTGACTTCTGAATATTAATGTACCTTGCTACTTTACTGATTTCATTTATCAGTTTTTATAGTTTTTTATGCAATCTCTGGGGCGCTCTATATATATAGTATCATCATCTGCAAATAATGATAGTTTTACTTCTTCCTTTCCATAATTCATTTAATTCTTAAAGCAGTTCTATACAACAAATACTACTATTGTTCTAATATTAGAGGTAAGGAAACACAACAAGGTTAAGTCCTTGCCCAAGATAACAGTGATAGAATGGCAGAGACAAGGTGCAAATTCAGGCATTCTGTCTGGAGGGCCTGGGCTCTTACAAATACTCCAACCTACTGACAAAGATGGAACCACTCTCATTCAACACATATTTATTGAGTGCCTACAGTGTTCTGGAAATTCTTAATTGATGTAGATCTGGGACAGTGCCATGGTGAGCAAGACATACAATCTCCCTGCTCTGTCATGAGCTATATATTCTTATGGAAACAAAATAAAAGTACATGTTTATAGTTTATTAAGATTCTTTACTTTGGTAAATGTTTTTTACCTTTTCTTCATTTATTTATTGGTTTATGAGTTCCCGCTCTTGGCTATCAGTGACATGCTCTGTTTTTATATAGACCCAGGAGATTGGGCAATGTAAGGAGCAATTCTTGTTCTTTGGCATCTGAAGACCTGGGATTAGGATGACAACACTGCATTATATACAAACTGTGTGTTAACTCTGAGCTTTAGTGTCTTCGCTTATAAACTGGGAATGCCCTATTTTCTGGGGTGATTGTTAGGATTAAGTGAGCACAGTCTCCTAGCACAGTACTTGACATAGGACAGGCTAAATTACTATTGGTTTCTTCCCTTCTATACATTTTCTTGTCATAATAAATGTTAGGAAAAGCTATAAATGCGAGTAGAGGGACTGCATTGTAAATGATGTTTTTTTCCTCATCAGAATGCCGTATTTTTTCTAACTCAAATAATTTTTGTTTGAAAGTATCATTTAGGCAGATGTTGAAGAAAGTTGATATTTCCAGCACAACTGAGAATGATTATTAATAAAAATATCTTTTTGAAAGAGTAAAGTACAAAAAAATCCATCACAGATTATTTTCTCAAAATTTTCTTGCGTATGTATGTTTTTCCCTAGCTTTCACCAATGAATATAATAAACCTGTGTAGATACTCAAACAATATTTTAAAATTCTAACAAATGTATAAAAATAAATTATAGTTTTACTTAGTGTTTATGAAAAAAAAAAAAATTTCTTGCATGACATTGGTTTGTTACATTGCTGTGCTAGAATTTATTTCTGTATTTGTACTATAAAAATAAAATATATCATTTTTGTATTTAAAAATTATGTTACTTCTTATTTGCTTATACTTATCAATATCCACATTTGTTTTGTTAGAAGTTTTTTTTATGGTATTTCATAACTGAGTGTAATGTGATAATTAGATTTTATTGTAGTATAGTGAATTCTTGATAGAAATCATACCTTTTAATTAAATTACTAATATGTACACTTAACCTTGACCCATGTATCTGTTGTGTCAGTAGATTAATGCTGAATTTGACTTACTTTCTATTGTCACCATTCCAATTACCACACACATAGGTTGTTGTACTAGTGATGCTAAGCGATCTCTCTTGTCTTAGTCTTCCTCTTTTATTCTAATTCGTCTGGCACATCTCTGTCATAATATCCTACATATCATACAAGATGAAACCCATACATTTTGAATCAGTATTCAACCCAAGGCCCTTAAGAACCCAAACTCCATTCCTCTATAAGACTATATTTTTTCTATTATTCCAAACACAAACCTTGCCATCTAACCAAGCTTTGGCTGCCTACTATATTCTGAACATTCTTTAATTTAAAATATATCATGTAATTCTCTCATCAACTTTTTGAGTAAGGTACTATTATTATCCCCATTGTATAGATGAGGAAACTGAGGCACAAAGAAGTTAAATAACTGGTCCAAGTTTCCTCAGCTTGTCTGGAATTCAAAGTTCAAGCAGAGTGAGTTTCAGCCTTTCTTGGGGGCTGAAGCTACACTCAGGTGTCATCCTGAATGAGAATCTGTGGGATGACTCAGTTCTTCAGTGAGGGACACATGATACCTATTTACATGGGCCTATGATTTACATGGGGGAAAATGACACTCCCAGGAGCTGAAGTTTCATTTAAGACCTGGGAAAAAGTGGTGTGGCAGGTCTTGGGCTGGGAGTCCAGGGTGGAGCATTCTAGAGGAATTGTGTATGCAAAGGCCTGGAGCTTACTCTAATTCATAGGCAAGTATGAGTAAGTATCTATTCTACTTCATCATTGTCCTTTGACAGCTTAAAACCAAGTACATTAATTTGTTTTTCAGTGTTTACTCCTCATGTGATTCCTATACAGCTGGTATTTATTTATTTAAGCACATCAACTCGATGAGGTAGTTCTTAATAGCCACACTTTACAAATAAGGAAAATTTAAGTCATAATGGTTAATGTCACACAGTTAATAAGTGTCAGGAAAAAATGGCAGAGCTGAAATATGCCTTAGTGTACCGTATCTAAAAGAGCCTGTGCTCCTTCCCCACACTGCATGTACATCAGTCTCTATCTATATCACCATAGATAATAATTTATACTACTTCCTCAACTGATGAATTAATCTCCCTAATGAGGTTGTAAGCTAATAGAGTGAAGACACCCTCTTCATAACATCAAGCACAGCTTTACAAATAGTAAATAAGTGTTGTTTCCATAGGTTAGGTTCAGTAAATGTGGAGGTATTTTGCATATGGTAAAATAAAATTTTAATAGTTAAATGAATTTTTTGCTGGGTGCATGTATCATTTTCTTTTCCTTTTTAAAAAAGATTTATTTGTTATTTTTTTGACAGAGAGAGACAAAGACAGAGAGAAGGGGGAGGGCCCAGAGCAGTCTCCATAGTTGCACATCATCGGTTTTCTACATAGTTTCATTCCACAGGTGGGGTGGGGCTGCGCAGGGCAGGAAATGGCCAAGGGCCTCCCAAATGGGAGGCATGCCCAGGGTGGGAACTGAACTGGAGGCTTCCCACATAGAACACTTGCCCCAATGAGAACCAAACTGGGGGCACACCTCAGTTCAGCGACATGGGTCCGCACGGGCCAGGGGTGGGATTCAATCCCTGGATCCCGGGGCTACAAGACAAATGCTCAACCTGCTGAGCCATCCTGGATCCCCTGTATTATTTTCATAAAAACAATAAAGCTATTTTTAAAAAATGTCAGCCAGTGGCTCTGAAATCCATGGAACAAAAATGAAATTGAATCCCTAAGGCTATGATTATTAGTTCTTCAAGATAACAAAATTTGGTGGAAGGGAATGATTTCAATTTTGTGGACTACCTTTATCATTTACATTCTCTAATATTGTAGATAAACAATCATGGGTACTCCTGTCAGAACCACACAGGGTCCCCGAGTTATGTATCACCCACTTTTGTTGTTAGAATTTCATTGAATAGGCACTAGAGTTTGAATTTGTTATTTTGTGAACACTGCTTCCTTATCAATGACTGCTCTGTGGATTTTAGTTATTTTTGGTAATTGATTGGGCTTTTATTACTTTGTTTTTGTTGTCCTGATCTTTTTGGACCAGTGTTCCCCTTAATTTCTGATGTCCCCTTCATTGTGAATTACTAAAAGACACATTGACTTCAGCCAAGTGAATGTGGAAAATGTACGGTATTTAAATATTAATGAGGTAGGGTTCTCAAAAAAATCACTGAGCCAGGAAAGCTGGGATGGCTCAGTGGGTTAAGCGCTCACTTTGCAGCCCTGAGGCCCGAGGATCGAATCCCGGCCCTGGCCCGTGTGAACCCATCTGCTGAACTGGGTAGTGCCCCCAGTTCAGTTCTCACTGGGGCGAGACTCCGGCCCAGTTTCTGCCCTGTGCAGCCCCAAGCCCACCTGTGGAATGAAACTATGTGGAAAAACCGATGATGATGTGCAACTATGGAGACTGTTCTGGGCCCTCCCCTTTCTCTCTGTCTCTGTATCTCTCTCTCTCTCAAAAATAATAAATAAATCTTAAAAAAAAAAAAGAAAGAAACCCAACCTCCCCTGCAACTAATTTTCACTGATACATTTGGATTATTAGAATCTTGTCTGGTAGATGATTCTTCCTTTCAATCAACTGCCCTAAAGAAGCTCCTGTCTTTGTCATAGAAAACTTCTCTGTTGGCCCTCTGAGTTTCCTTTCCAGCTTAAATGGATATCTGCAGTGTACTCAGCACATTTGTAAATTAGTCAGTGTCCAAGCCTTGAGCTCTGTGTGTGAGGGAAGCTCATGTAACTTGTTTTACCACCTGACTGTATGACTGCAGGTGAGCCATTTGAATGGGTCTTTTTCAATTGACAGATGTTACCATTTTATGATAGAATAACACTTTACACCTAAAATGATAGTATATATTGCTTCTCTTCCAAAGAATGGAACTATTATCTTGTGTATCAGTTCATCTAGCTACTAAAGGAAAAAAAGCCCCAAAGAAGAAATAATACTTTACATTCATACAACAAATTTTTCAAAGAGAGAAAGTGGAAGGCTAAAAGGTCACTGTAATTTTCTTTTTATAAACTCTTCTGATGCCTTTTCTTCAGAACATTAAGAGCGTCCAGCCACCTGGTCCTCTCATACTGGCCAAAATTACTGCATTTTAACATCAGATTGGGTGTTTTTTCTAGACTCACAAATATTTTTAATTTGTAAGGAGATAACTTTTGAGGGACAAAAATTGTTTGTTTCTGGGATGTTTATACTCTGACAACTGTAGACAAGATGGCTTTATATCTGATTGGTTGTACTGTCACTTCAGTTAAATTAAAAACAACATTAATCATTAATTCACTGTTTGCAAGACTGTTCTGTGCATACTGTAAGATTGCTGAGGATGAAGAAGATAGTTTGTGCCCAAGCCTCTGGAAGGGCAGACTGTGGGTCCGTGGCCATGCTACCAGTTGTAGGTAGGACTCACAGTAGAGCTGGGCTGTGCTCTCTGATTCCACTATACACATTATACAGAGAGCCTGAGTTCAAAGGAACAGAGAGACATTCCACTCAGTGAGTTTATGCCCTCAGTGGGTGAGGGAAGATGTGAATCTACCCTTCCGTTTGGTCTGCTCAGTTCCTGCATACTTCTCAAGAGTATAAGCATTTCTAGGGTTTTAAAGATACCAGTTTTCTACACATGTAGTTTGTAAATGTAAATCAGCAACAACTTGTAGAGCTCAACAGAAGAAAAAGCAATTAATTTTAATGCTGGAGAAAACCCATTGTTGTGGACTTATTATGGGGCCATATGACCATGTTCAGCAATGACTTCCTATGGGATTTTCAAGAATAATGTTGCCCATTAGAAATTTTGCTTTATATATTGTATTTAGGATTTAGCCCCCACATAATATGTGCTTACACTGAAATAAAGATACCAATAAGGTTCATTTTGTTTGTATCTAGAAGGAAGCATTTGATTCTAAGTTTTATGCCCAGGAAAGGTGTGAGGGAGGGTGTGCATTTGCAGAGCTATGGAGAAAAAGTAAGATTTGGATAGGTGGGAATGAAGAGTAGAAGGGATAAATTTCCCATTGAGCACATCATGTAAAATACTGTGTTGAGGAAATAGTGAATAGTCTAATAAGATTAGAAATTTAGGGGCTTTATTATATTAATGGGAAGAGAGTTTAAAATAGATTTTAATCAAGTCATGGGAGACTCTTGAAAGTCTTGGCAAGAGTTTGGGCTTTATTCTGTATGTTGTGGGAAGCATTAAAAATTTTTGATCAGAGATGTACCATGTCAAGGAATGATCTGGATGGAATCGTGAAGTTTCAAAATAGATCTGTATTATCCTCCACACCTGGTCATCACCCAGGAACAAACTGAAAAGAGGTGACCTCTTTGTGGGCATAATCACATGTAACCATCAGACTCTTAACTAAGGGTGTGAATGAGGAGGAATTGAGGGAGTAGAATTAGACTGTTACTAACATATGTATTATTAATATATGTGTTATAAACCCAGAAGTTTAGTGTTTATAACTATTGCTTTATGCAATCCTGTCTTTTAAAGTAAAAATTAAGACAAAAAGAACAAAAGCATGCATTTATAGTCTTTTATGTGTATTTACCTTTTCTGAAGCTCTTCATTTCTTCTTTCCAGTTTGAGTTAGCATCTGGTGTCATTTCCTTTCAGCCTGAAGGACTTTCTCTAATATTTCTTATAGGACACATCTGCTTGTGACAAATTTTATCGTTTTTTTTTCTTTTGTTTTTTTTTAAATCTGAGAGTGAATTCATTTCACCTTTATTTTTAAAGGATAGTTTTTCTTGATATAGAATTCTTGTGAGAAGTCTTTTCTTTCAGCAATTTGAATATGCCATTAATGTCTTCTGATTTTCATTGTTTTTGATGGAAAGTTAACCATTAATGTTTTATTGTTCCCTTTTATACAGGGATGATTTCACTTTGATGAGTTTATTTATTTTTTACTTTTAACAGTTGCACTAAAATGTGCCTATGTATGAACTTCTTTGTGTTTATTTTAGGCTAAGGTTCATTGAGCTTCTTGGATCTGTAAATTAATGTTTTTCATTAAATTTGGGAATTTTTTGGCCATTGCTTCTTCCTATTTTTTCTGCTCCTTTCTTTCTCTTCTTTTTTTGTGGAACTGTTACAGGAGGGCATCCAAGTCCTGGCTCCTTTTGCCATACTGTTCAGCCAATAGACTGATACAGGAGTTGGCTCATAGAATAAGTGTTTTTTTATCAGCGAATCAGTGACCCAAGAAGGCTGAGGTTGAGTGGAAAAAAAATGAAAGGAGTCTTTATTTCAAAGCTACATAACTTTAAAACACCCAAAGAGAAATAACCCTGCTTCCATCCCCAGACCTGTCCTGGACTGCACTTGGAGCCCTTCTCCCTTTTAACAATACTGTCCTTTGGAGAACACAGGTAGCTGCAGAATTATCCTCCATGCAGATCCCTGAGTTAAGAGAAAGCAAAGTCTAAAAAGCCCAAGGAGAAAGTGAGAGCTGTCTCTGTCCTCCCTCCATTTACCATCCTCTGGGAAGCACAGGCAGCTGATGCATAATCCTCCAGACAGAACTCTGACCTCTGCAGAAGTGAACAGAGGGACCATCTCTGGTCTGCAGGCTGAGTGATCCCAGCACTGAGTGTGTGCCCCCTCGCCCCCATCCATCTACCTATCTCCTCCAACCATGGTACTGGGGACTGGGCACAAGATCGCTGTTGTGTCTAGCAGGCCGAGCTGGCTGCTCCCCGCAAATCAAGAGCTCCCCACAGGGAATACCTGGATAGCTCAACAGTTGAGCACTTGCCTCACAATCACGAGGTCCAGGGTTCAATTCTCATATGCTGATTTGTGGCATAACTGGTAACCACTGGGATGACTCAGAGGTGAAGGTTCTCATCTCCTGTGTGTGTGGGGGGGGGGGCTTGGATACAGTTCTCACCCTGCATGGCCCCATACCCACCGGTATGGAATGAAATTATGTCACAACTAATGATGTACCACTATGGAGACAGCTCTGGGCCCTCTGCCCTTCTCTCTTTCCCTTACCTTCTCTCAAACAATAACATAAATCTTGAAAGAAAAAATTCCCCACAAAGCAAACCTCAGTGGCCCAAGTGTCCTGCTTTTTTGCCCTCCTTCTGTGTGTATATCCCAGCTTGGAAGGGAGCAGGAGGGTCCCTATTCCCCTGTCAATTTTGGCCCATTACCACCAATTACACCCACATTCTTCAGCCTGTGATGCTTCTGTTCTTGTCAACTGTGGTCAATTAGCGCCAATTAGCCCATGCCCATCTTCCATGGGAGCTTCCCTCAGGAGGGGAGGGAAATCCATCAGGTGTCTTGCCTGCTTGTTTACAGCTGCTGTGGGCAGCCTCCTCATTCTACGGCCCCTCCCTTCTTCACCCTGTTATGGAACTACCATTGTGTGTATTAGTATGGTTGATATTATTTCATAGGCCTCTGAGTCTCTCTTCATTTTTATTTATTTTTATTTTTCTCTGTTCTTCAGATTGAATTACTTTTATTGCTCCATCTTCAAGTTTTTTGACTCCTTCTGCCAATTCAAACCTAATAAATTTTCTTATCTCAGTCATTGTGTGTTTCCAAACCCAGAATTGTATTTTGTTCTTCTTCATAATTTTGCCTCTTTGTTGAGGTAAAGGTATTTGTTGAGTCATTGTCATCATACTTTAATTCTTTAAACAAGATTTCCTTTATTTATCTGAACAATACCTGCTTTGAAGTCTCTACTAAGTCCAACAGTTGGGCCATTCAAGAGTAATATTTGTTGACTGCTTTTTACCTGAGTATGGCTCACACTTTCTGTTTCTTTGCTCTTCTTTCCTATTTCTTTTAAGTTCGCTGAGAACTGGCATTTTAGATTATATCTTGTAGCAATTTTGGTTCCCTCCACCTTGGAGTTGTAATTTTCTTAGGCTAAAATCTAGGGACTGTCTCCACCATGATATGTGGCTGCTAGTGCCTCATTTTTTATTTTTAATTAAAAAGTTTAACTCTGGCTTTTCACAGGTAACCCATGAATGACTTAGTAGCCAGCCAGTGATTGAATTATACTCACATTTTGAGCTGATGGATATGTGTGTGATTAAGGGACCATGTTCATATTTCAAATAGTTGTAAAGTGTCCCCCAGCTTCTAACTGTCATCTTTGTCTTCTCTGAATGTTTCACAGACAGTTTCATGGACAGCCAGGGGTGTACAGATGGCTTGGGCCCTGCCTAGTTTTTCCTGCATGCCCACACAGGCTTCCAGTCAGCTGTGGATATTTGGAGAGCTTATGAATCCACTCTATGCTATCTCATTTTTTGGTTAAATTTTTGGTCAATTTATTGGTCTGATGTTTGCTGTAACCAGGACCACAATCTCAGGTTTTGCAAGCTGCTCACCGAGATCACCATTACCAGCTATGCTGCTGGGTATAAGTTGTTTGTTTGTTTGTTTGTTTGTTTTACATTCTACTCTCAGTCAGGTTCATCTCCTCCTGTAGCAGAGCTGGTAGAACTACCCTGCTGACTGGTCTGGGGGTAGGATATCTGGATAGCAGCCCCAGGCAGGAATGCCATAGACTCCCTGGAAAACAATGAAATATATATTTATATATATTGGTTTTTATCCTCAGTTCTTGGTATAGAACTCCTAAAATTCTGTAATTTTCTAAGTGATAAGACCATTAGGACCATCTTTTGTTATAATATTTAGTCTTTGACCCTGGTTTCTGATGATAAGGAAATAGGAATGTCTTCTAGTCTAGTGAGGTGATTCTTGGTGGGTTCCTGGAAAGCTTCAAGAGGGGGGCTGGTCACCAGAAAGACAAAGCCATAATTAGAAGCTTAGAACTTTCACCCATCCCCATCTTCTGGGAAGAGGAGAGTGGCTGGAGATTGAGTTAATTATCAATCGTGCCTAACTGATGAAGCCTTTATAAGAATCCCAAACGTACAGGATTCAGTGAACAAATCCACATGCTGTAAGGGTAGCATGCTCTGACTGCACAGGGACAGAAGCTCCTACCCTTGGTACCCTTCCAGACCTTGCCCTATGTATACCTTCATCTAACTGTTCATCTGTGTCCTTTCTCATTTCCTTAATAAACTGGTAAACTGGTTTCCCAGAGTTCTCTGAGCTATTCTAGCAAATGATCAAATCTGAGGAGGGAGTTGTAGCCAAGTCAGACAGAAGTTATGGGTAACCTGGCATCTGTAATAGGGGGCATTCTTGTGGGACTGAGTCCTTACTTTGTGGGATCCAATGCTATTTCCAGGTAGATAGTATCAGAATTACCGTATACTGAATTGTAGGACACCTAGCTGATCTTAGAGAATTTGCCAGTGTGAAAATAAACCTACATATCGGATGTCAGAAGTGTTGTGAGTATGATAGTAGTGTGAGTAAATGAAAAACACACCTGTGTTTTTCTTATATGTTCCCACTGTTCTAAATTGAGGTTCAGTAGTTTTCTATGAATAAATGCTTCTCAATTTATTGTATACCTTTAACTGCTTTCCAAAGTTCTAAAAAAGTTTTGTCTTTTTTTGTGAAAATATTTTCTTGTTTTATCATTGCTTTGGGGGTGAGGATTTGCATACACTTCAACATTGCTATACTGAACTTCTGAAGATGGTTTTTAAGTATTCAAGGTATAGAGGAAGCTATGTTATAAAATTGAGGTAGAAATTAAGTCAGTGTTCTTACTTTATGTGAAAAGTTTTATTAGAAAGAAAATGTTCGATCTTAAAACCTACCATGGAGATCAAAGATGGCAGCATGAGAGGAAAACGCCGATAACTGCCTGGGAAGGGCATTGTGAATCGACAGGGGAAACCCTGAGAAGAAACTTCAACTAAGAGACCACACAACTCAGAACAACACCCAAAGACCTATCTCAAGAAACAAGAAAAACTACAAGTAAACACCCTCACATCTCATCTTATAGAGCTAGAAGAAGAAGAACAGAGGTCCCCCAAAGCCAGCAGAAGAAAAGAATTAATAAAAATCAAAGCAGAACTTAATGAAATTCAGAATAGAAAAACAATAGATAAAATTAACGCCACAAAGAGCTGGTTCCTTGAAAAACTCAATAAAATCGACAAACCACTGGCTAGGCTCACCAAAGGACAAAGAGAAAAATCTCATATTTCCAGAATACGGGACGATAGGGGAGAGATTACAACCGATG
>PVKE010037955.1:0-15665 GCA_004027555.1 Craseonycteris thonglongyai
GAGAGAGAGAGAGAGAGAGAGAGAGAGAGAGAGAGAGAGAGAGACAAAGCCACAATTATAAAACAGAATAAGAACTATGATAAAATAAGACTCCCAAATACTACAGCAACAGGGAGGAACAAATAGTTTCTCCTTTATTCCTTCATTCCTCTTTTCTCAGCAATGCACCAAGTGGCCAGTTCCTACAGCCTGTACAAAAAGCTTCCTGTTCTTGAGGGCTTTGATCTAGAGGTTATCCACTCATACTGAGCATCAGTATCCCTTGAGGACATTTTGAAAACAACGGAGGTCCAGACTGTTCAGGCTAGAGATGAATCTAGATATATCTAGAAATTTAATTTTTCTGGGTTGGAGACAGAACATCAACATATAAAGAAAAAAAAAAAATCCCCAACAGGCTTTGTTGTGTTGTTAAGGCTGAGAACCACTCCCTTTTCCAGGTTTTCCTGGTTAGTACGAAAAGAGAATGGTTGAGGACAATAGTTGCTTTCTATAAAATTCGATTTTGAGAAAGAAAAGGATTGAAAAGAGGGCCCTGACACCAAAATTGGGGCCAAAGGGTTAAACAAATTAATCATAGGAAAAGTAACATTAACAGAGAAAGGCAAAGTCAGGCTGCAAACTAAATTCATTTTCTGAAGACTTATTAGTAGGCAAGGAAAGTCAATAAAAAATGTTAAAAAAAAAAGATTCAAGCCCCTCCACTGTCAATATATCTGGGGTCAAACTATCAAAGACTATTTAGGGCTTTGCCCTATTGCCACAAACTTATCACCATCTGTTTCCTTTGTATGTTCCTCTCCTGCTGAAAGGAAATGCTTCCCACTATATTATTAGGCTTCCTATTATACACATTGCATCCTGTGGTTTGAATATCACAGTCTTGCAATTAAAAATAAGTGTATCTACCCTCTAAATGTCTCCACAACACTCACAACTTGTTAACTTCCATAGCATTGCTAATTTTCAATGTTTAAGATTTCCCTGAAACATGTTAAAATGAGAAAAAAAGGCTATGTTAAAGCTCAAGGGTATATTCACATGCACCTTGAGACCCAGGCTATTTTTGTGTCTTTACCTCTATCAGAACACCTGTTATCATTTTAGGAGAAGTCTTATTAGAACACATAATTTCACTTGCTCTGTTCTCTGGAGACAACACATGACAAAAGCTGAAGAATTTTTATCTGTGCTTGATTTTCAAAGGTGAGCTTTTTTTCTCTTCCAAACAACTATAAGAAAATTTTTGTTTGAATATATTGATGCAAATAGAAAACATCTTGGCCTAATTCATCATTCTAGTGGAATTTTAAAATTCAGTTTCTTGCCAGAGAAGTATTGTAACGTAGCAAACATGGGTCTTGGAAACACATAGTGTGAACACAACCTATTGACACCATTGCATTTTGATTTGTCCTTGGATAGACTTATAATATTTCATTAACCAAGTTTTCACATCTATAATTGTGCAATTTTTCTTTTTATTCCATTGAGATAATTTGAGTATGTTCTTGATGAGAGCTAAGCGAGGTAATATCTGAATGGCCCCTTTGACAAACCAACACTGTATTTTACAACCATAAAAGAGTGACTACTTACATGCTAATATAATGCTGAGAACTCATAAAAATAAGAATAATAAAATTTATTCACTAACATTTTTGTTGCTTAAGGTTTATGATAATGATAAATCTCTAAATAAACATATGTGAAAGAAAATATTTTGATTGCTTCATTTATCAGGGTTTGCATATACTTATTTTCAAAGAAAAATCTGAAAAGGTAAGCATCTCACAGGGCTATCAGGGTAGATTGTTGTTGTTGTTCACTAGGGAACACTTCGCTTGACTTCTCTTAATGTTTTTCAGTAAATCACTTGGGAACTCTAAGTTGACTTTACTGACTAAGAATGCTCTTGAATGAAGTAAACTTAGCATACTGCTTGATATTTCTTCCAAAACATATTAGGCTATAGGAAATTCATTTCTATGTTTGTAATCCCTGATGCCATATTCCATATGAAAAATGTTGCTGTTATATACAAATCAGAAATGTAATTTAGCTTAAAGTGGTACAGGTAAGTCAGGAAAAGAAACATGCATTATGAAAGGCATCATGAAGCACAGATTAAGTGATTAATGCATATAAATTGATTAATTGTAAGCAATGCCTTATTGCTTCATCATTTGTAAGCATCAGAGTATTGTTCTGTCACTCTGTATAGATGCTGATGATCAAAATCAAAATAAAGGTGTTTGCTTTTAATTGATTAATATTGTAGAGATGGAAAAAGTAATTTTCCTTATACCTTTCTAAATTATGCTGGCTGCACTAACAGCCAAATTACCATAAAATATATTAACAGGAGGAAATGACCAAATTTATTATGTATGTACATTCAGGGGTTCCATAAGAACACGGGACTCAAGGACTTACTAGCCTGTTGAAGCTTATATATCATTATGGACTAAGGAGAGGGAGGATGGGGTCTGGAATTTCAAATGGAAAGTAGGTAATTCACAGGTAGATGAGAAAGAGCAAACATGGTATGCAAATTCTTACTGGGCCATCCAGAAACAATGGGAAAAGATGGGAATTTAACAGACTTGCTTCAATTTTCTCTGTCTGTAACACTATACTAAGATGAATATGTTGAGGTGAATACGCTAAGAATCCCTTCCTGAAGCAGGCTTTTCTATCTGAATTTCTTTAGAGCAGTAAAGGGGAAGAGGAGAAGGTTCTTTTCCAGTCTTTTCTTTAAAATAACCAGCTTAAAATAATCAGCATCTGAAAAGCCCATTTTGGGGTAGCAAACTGTGGTCCACCTTAGTATACCATTATAACTATAATCATTTCTTTCTGTTTTATAAATGAATATCACAAGACAAAGCAGGAACTTTTCCAATGTAAATGAGATACTATTATTATCAGTATTTGAATTTTAGTCTCTTGGTTTTAACTTAACCGTCTTCCTGTGATACAAGTACTTCTAGCACCAGGCATTTATTAAATATTATAGTGGGGTGAGTAGGGTGCAGAAGGTGATGGAAATATTATATATCATACAAAGACAGAGAAGGAGTTTTCATAATTGTCCTTGAAAGTTATAAAGATTGCATATTCAATGACACCAAAGAGCCATTAGTTTCACAAGATGTTTATATGACCAAGTATCTGCTTATTCAAGAGGAGAGGAGGAAGAAAGGAGAACAAAGACAAGGACGTAATTAAAGTCCCTGAGTACAGTAAGCCTGGGGCTCCTGGGAATCTGGAATAATAGTCCATAATAGAATGAGGTAGAATTCTTATTGTTGTTCTCTCCAGCAATTTTTCCTCATAAACTGTATATGTAGAGTTTAAAGACAGGAACCATCATAAATGGGCAGCAAGGGGATTTTCACTTATGGAGCTTATTAAAAGTAAAGGGTTATTTAGAGATAATCACAGATATGGTTGAAGAGGCAACAATAAAACAGAGCCATACAGTTGCATTTCACATATCCTAGAAATTAAAAATCTGAATTCCTGTTTTTAAAACATTTGGAAAGCCATGACAGCCAAGATATGATAATGATTAATAATAATGATTATTCCATTGGTTCACCTTTCCTTTGCTCTTTGTACATGAGGTATATAGCTACAGGTTTTCTGCAGTGAGTGAGGAAATTGAGTAAGCCTAGAGAACACTTATATTAAACCTCAATTAAGATGTGATTTGGAGAAAGTCATTGTTAATTTTATAAAAATGTATTTCAGAAGCTGTGTGAGCAGAATGACAATCTGGTTAAGCAGATACAAAGCAGGTTTAACTACTGTATAAAGAGTCTGAGATCAGTGAATCAGCTTCACCCTGGCAAGGAGACCTCTGTTGATGTGCCAAAGAGCTCTGTACTCAGCCATGGCTTGGTGAACATTATTATGAATGACTTGTATGAAGATGTAAAGGCAAACCTGTCATATTTGCAAATCTCACATAGTTAGAAACTGTAAAAGAGCATCAGGGTCCTAAAGCAAAGTGACAGGCTGGAATGACTGGTTGAAATTAACATAAGTATGTCAGTGTTCTTAGAGAGTACATATCCAGGCTTAAACTGAAATTGTACACACAACCTTTGACAATCCAATCTTTGGAATAAAAAGAACCAAAGCAATAATAATAATGACAGCTTTTATTTTAGTCCTTACTATGTGCAGGTAATCTTCTGTGTTTACCTGTACACTGAATCCTTAAATCTGGGCTATGAGATAATGTCATTCTCATTTTACAAATGAAAAAACCAAGGGAAAGAGAAGTAAAGTTACTTCCTATAAGTCACAGAACTAGTAAGTACAAAGGATGTGAGAATGGGGCACAGGTCATCTAATTCAAGAAACACTATCATAAATAGGCACTTAGGTTTCAAAAAAACAAATTACACAGCACAGGTTGCCAGGGGAGCATTTAAAAGCCCATAAGTGAAACTTTATTTTGGCAAAGAGCTCAACATAAGGCATCTGTGTTGCCAGAATGGTTAATGAAATTTCCAGTAGCATTTGTAGAAGAAATTTATCTAGAATATGAGAGATAACACTCCTCTTCTTCCATATGGTATCGTCCTGCTTTAAATTCATTCATAATCTAATTTTATGTTCTCCACATTTCCTGCATTAAATTGATACTGATAAAGATACTTAACTCACTAGTGAAGAAACAATAACATAAAACAAAATATAACATAATTTGAGCTCAATATACAATATTTTGAAACAATTTGAGCAACTATTCAATAAATTGTGTTAATGAAATCAACAGTCTAAAGTAAAGTCAAAGACTGTGACTTAGTCTATTAATTTCTTTTCCAAACCACATCAAATAAATAAACGAGGGCAATCTTCATGTCTCCTAACTAACCAGACATTTTTTCAACATCCACTTCATATGATCAAAGAGTCCCTAATTTTTCTTTTATTTTCAGTTGATTACTACTGTTTTGATTATACTAAGAAAAATAAAATTGGAGTTACATTTATTCGGCTTCAGTCGGCTCTGAAATATTCCAGATTAACAATTTTATCAGATTTTAGTTTTGAATTTTAAATTCAGGACTAGATTGATGAATCTCTGTACTCTAGTATTTGAAGATATTATTTATATGCTAAATGCCCTTGTAAATTTTTTACTTTATACAGTATCACTAAGTGCAAAGCTTATATTTCATTGCATCAAATTTGAAATTGATATGCTTTCTCTAATATTCTGAGAATTTGTAGAAACTTGAAACCTCTGAAAAAAATAATTTTGTAAGCAAATTCAAAAAGATTCTGGAAGTAAAAGGAAATTTAAAGTTCAATCCTTTCAACTAGAAGTTGTACTGCATTCCACTTTGCTATTCTTTTCTATATCCTTGTTTTTATAGACTCCTAAGGCCAATTATTTATACAGAAATATATTTATTTATTTATATAGAAAAAGAAAACATGAACATAGAGTTCAGACCATTCACAGAATGCACAGAAGCCTCATCTCCTGGCCTCCTCAGGTTGTTTACCTTCAGTCTTTGTCCCCCCAGATAAGCCAATAGTCATGATCATTTCACTTCTGCCAGGTATTGGAAATTATTATTTTTGAAGCCCATTCCTTTATATAATTAACTTCATAAACTATACATTAAGTGAAAATTAAGTACAATAGTCTATTTTTAAACGTAAAGATAATACTAATTAAAATCCTCCAGATAAACACACATAATTATAGTAATTAAAATTCAACAATAATTCACCGGCACTTAACTACTATAAACTCATAAACTATTATTCAGTACATTACAAAATTCAAAATCTAATTGAAAGTGCTAGTTTAGCATAATTCCCACAAGCCATCACTTTTTAATATTCTGGAATGAATGAGGTTTTGGTTGAGCTATTAATTGATACTGACAAGCAATAACCACTGAAATGAAACTGCAATTATGAGTGGCAATTAATCACATTTGCTGTCATCTCTGGTGTCAAACAAAATTCAGTAATATTCTAAATAGTTTTTTTAAAGTTTATACCTTTTATGTTTCAATTCACTTAATGGAAACCAAAAGCAGTTTCCTGAGATAATCAAGTGGCACCTAAAGTGTATTTATGTAAAACATGAATATTACATTTTCTTAGTTTAAAAAGCCTTTTCCTGAATTTACTTTCAGGATACATCTATGTCTTTGCAGACTAGGAAAAACTACTCATCTCACCTCCCACTTGCCTTATCTCAGCACATCTTTTTGAGTCATAGATCACCTTTGGACAGAGCAGAAACTGCAAATGTGAAAGAAATTCTTGGGGGCGGGAACTTGAGTAAGCATCATTAAGGACCTGAGCTAATATGAGAGGGAACTTTTAGAAGCTTCAATTGATCAATGTCTCTTTGAATCACGGTAAGCAGGCAGCAGGATTTAATTTTTTCCCTCATTATTTCTAATTAACAGGCAACTAGCAACGTTCCTTCCCTCTATCCTAAGGCATCCACACACAAGCATCATTCTCCAACCCACTTGGTCTGTTCAAGCCACTGAAGGGCTCCTTTTGGCATTAAAGCTGTGACCTTAGGACTGAAACATATGAATGTATTTGCTTTAACCTGTGCTGTGCTACCAACCAGATGATTACATCAAGGACAATATTAATGACAAAAATCCAATCCCATATAAATGAAACACTCTGTGCAAAGTGGAGGTTGTGACCTTGATAGGTGGTTGTGTACCAGATATTCAGGTAGATACACAGGTTTTTCTTAAATATTAATGAATTTCAACTCTTGATTAATTGCTGAAACATGACTTTAAAGAGAAAGGCTTATTTCATTTTATATGCTTACAGTTTGTGGCAAGTTTAATACACTGGGATAGTTAATCCTTAAGAAACTTAGAAAGTACCCCAAATTTGAAAAATGTATTCTGGAAGGTTCTTCCATAAAGCTCAATATATCAAAACTTAAAAATGAAAAAGGATGTACTGTAAAATTAAAATTTTGAATAGACATAGCAAACTTACTTATTTAGAAACATTTCTAGAGATACAGCATTTGTATATTTCTTCATTTTAATTATTGTTTTTACCTTACTTCTATTTCTACTAATTGCATTTATATTTATTATTATTTTTATTTATAGTTTGGTTTTACTATATTGGCTGTCCAAATAAAACTTTTCTTTTATTTTTATTTTTTATGTTCATTGGCTTATAACACCATAAAGAGGTACTGGTAAAGTTGCATCACACTTTTTCCACGTTGCATCAGTATAATATGACCTTTTCTTTCTTCTTGTTTATGGTTCTGACACAAATAGGTTATATCTTTTTGTTTTTTTTCAAAAGTTAAGTTCTACTCTGATTTCAGATTCTTCTTTTTCTTTTCTTCCTTGTCTCCTCTTGTGTTCATAACTGTAATTTTATAAAATGTTAGGTGTCTGAATTGCTCAGTTAGCAGATTGGTTATTTGGGTTGTTTGGGGTTTACGTTTTGGCATACCCGTACTGGCAGGTATACTACAAATGATACTTGCTTAAATTCGGAAGTGCCACAGGAGTACTACTGAAACTTTTAGGATTCATTAAAGCTGCTCTTTAATCTTGATCTTCAAAAGTCCATGTTAAAACATCTTGTTCCACAATTTGGAACACTGAGGTTTTAACTGAACCCTAATCCAGGTACCTGATCAGAAACCACGTGCATCTAGAAGACACTGCAGCACACCTCTATGTGAGGTGCTCTGGGTAAGATCCAGTGAGGTTTCTCTTCATTCCCAATTAAGTGCCAACCCTCCCTTTGGCTACTTGTTGCCCTTCAATCAGAAAACACAGAACACTCAAAGAGGATAATCTATATGCACTCTGTAGGCCTAGCAAACATATGGATGCCAAGTGATATTTAATAAAGAGAATGAAGGGAAATCTTATTCCTAGGTCCTCTGAGCTCTAATTCTATGTCAGATTACATGATTGGAAAGGTACACATCTGAATGACATGAGATTTCCCCACTATATACTCAGTGGTATAAAATTACACTTCAATGTATATGCAAAGACATTTACTGAAAGCAGATATCAGCAATGAAAATACAAATAATTCTGTTTTCTATTGAAGTTCCTATCTGTTGTGTTTAATGTCCCCTGTGAAAGTCTCCTTTGCACTATGGTAAATTGCTTTTACAAAGTGATACCTAGGAGAAAGATATCTCTTGAAGAACCAGAATGCTTTATTTTTTTTTAACCAGAGTGAGAATTATGTAACAACATTTTTCAAAATAGTTAAAAAAAAAATATTGTGGAGGATGTTATTATGTATGAAAAATAAAAAAGTCTATGCTTGTGAAACTAAATATGTTTAACAATTGAACAAGGCTTCAAAAATTGAACAGGTTTATTTTTAACTATAGGATGTCTTCAAGACTTTGATTTGGTAATGTGTACTGTGAGTCTCCAAGAAGATTTAACAGTCACATTTTCCAAGTTCATTAGAAGATAAAATTCTTGTTTCCAGACCACTATTAAAACCTTTCTAAATAATGAACTAAAGAAAAATCTAAAGAAACCTTGTACTTTTAAATGCTAAGAAGCAATTTTTTTCATTCCTTTTCTGACAATGCTAAGAAGTACATAAGTAAATATACCACTCAGGGTATCCAAAAATAACTTTTTAATTAATATAATTCCTCCATTACATTAAAGTAACACTCATTATTATCCACTACCTTAGAAGCAAATATGGTGTAAGTGCTTGAAGCTTTACAAACACTTATAGCACTATTTAAAACACTACAAAGAAACATGCAGTGACAGATTTTTTTCAAAAATCAATTTACTCATTACTGTCACTATCATTTCACTTTGTTTAACTTAAGAACTATCTCTTTGTTTCAAATAATACAAAGAGCTTAATGCATCCTTGAGATGGCCTTGGATTATCAAAACCAAGTAAAAATTCCATGCATAATGAAAGACAACTCCTATATTTAAATCAAAGGATTACCTTCATTTGAACACTATTTGAAAAATAATCACATATTAATATCTACAGTCATTTAGATAAATTCTATTTATGATATTTAAAAGTTTTAAAATAGAGTTTCCTAATCACCAAAGCCACTGTCCTAATATCAATTTAATATGGTCACACTCTCTTCCATATCAAATAAAGAAAACAGATGTATCTAGACCCTATGAAGGTAGGGAAACAGCATTCCAGCTTCTTCACAAGTGCTTCCTCTGACTTGTGTTTCATATGTCAATCCTCTGAATCATTTCTCAGACATTAATTCAATAAAAGTACATGAGGCCCTAGAATCTCCATCTTCAGTAAGTACCTCAGGTGATTCAGATGGCGGTCAATGGTCCAACAGTCAAATATTGCAATACAAAAGCATATTGCCATGACAGACCAGTTTTTGTTGTGTTTAAACTCAATTTCCCTCTCACTTCAAGGTGGCTTAGCCACTACTACTTCTTGGGAAAGAACTTATGGGTCACTACGAACTTCAGCATAGAAACATTCACCGTTCCTTACATCGTAAGTCCTTCTAACTCCCATACCATTCATACTCAAGCCACTAGAAATGTGGGCTGTAGCTCCGGCAATGCTATTAACAGATAATATGGTCCAATGAACAAACCTCATAATTTTACTAACCCTTATGCATTTTACCTAGTGGACTGGGTTACATTATTACAAAAATCACAATCAGCTTCAAAGTTCCGTGAATCAGGTGTAGACCTTGATTTTTATTTTCATTTTCCTCCATGTTATTTTTATCTAAATCGTATATTTTCAAAATGAGCTTTAATGGAAGTTTTTTTTTTCTGATAACCTAAGACTTGTCTTTTTCACAGTACCAATTATCTCTATTCTTTTCAGAGACAACTCATTAAGAAATATAAAAAACAAAATTAATGAGCATTGTGACTTTAACTAGAACTCAGCATTATTACTCCTCCTTATTCCACTTGGGTGACTGAATAACTTTCTAAGCCAACTGAGTCCCCACCCCCAAAAGGGGTATACATTTCAAAGCAGGAAACAATAAATGTTTAAAAAAAGAGAGAAAGAGATAGGAAGTGTTGAGTGTTTCCTCCCATTTTTTCTTGAATGAGCAAAGTCATAAATGTAGGTACAACCTGATAATTTTTAAAAGATTTAGACCAAACATAAAACTACTGTGAAAGTGACACCAGAGAATAGGTTTGATTCTTCCTTACCAAGGATTTAATTTCACTATACATTCTTCTTGGTCTCTGTACATAACATTCATTTGTGTTGGATGGGTAAAAAAAAACCAACACATGCCCTTTGTCTCCTACACCAGCTACCAAAGAAGAACAACAGGCACCTATAGGCTTAGGAATGGAGTGTCATCGATGATCACCTTGATAATCAGTGGCAGAACATTCTGTCCTCTGCTCTTATATTCTGCCATCTAAAGAGAAGAGAGAGAAAAAATAGGGGCTTCCCTGTGTCCTGTCAAATATTGGTTTCTTCTTGAATTCTAAGATACAGTGTTTCCCTGTTTTACAAAAATTCTTTTAGTGTCACACAATTTAGATATTAAATAACATATAACAAAAATAAAATTGCAATCAGACAAAGTAACTTCCATTCTATTGTCAAGTGTCTTATTACTTTGCATTAAGATGATACGGTTTTAGTTGAGAAGGTAAAAATATCCATAACTTTTATAAGGAAAGGTGGAATGCTTGGGAAAAAAGACTGTTTGTTAGTCAGTGTGTGTAACTCATAAAAAAATACAAAATAAGGTGTTTAAACAACAACAAAAAAAGTCTTTGATTACATAATCCATTTCCAAACTCACTTTACAATTAACTTTTTGGTATAAGAATAAAATTTTTTCAAAAAGTTGTGTTTTGCATAGATAACACATATTGCAGTGATTCTGGCAGAAGGCATATACTATTATTCCACAGTGTAGAGTGATCTATAATGTGTAGCCAAATGGCTTATTTTAAGGGATGGGTTCTGGAATTACAAATGCACTCCTGTCTGTCTCAAGGGCACTTTTTCTCCCTTCTTCAAGTTTTTCACCTCCCTAAGCTTCAACTGTAAAACAGGCACAATGTTACCTATAAAAGTCTGTGCATAATAAGGAGTAAATCAGTTTTTCCACAAGAGAACAATTATTTCTAAATGGAACCCTGAAAAGAGAAGTATACCCAGAACATTCATTATTTAAGATGCAGTGAAAGTTTCCAAGCTAAGGGCACTACTGACTAGGGAAGGTGAGGGACAAATAGTCTTCTCATTATGTCTGTTTCTGCAATGTTTTGGTGAATAATCCCTCACTGTCTTAGCACCAAGCTTCAATAAAACAGTGAGAGAGTTTAAATATTTTGATCAAAATGAAACCATTTTATTAACTGAAAAAAGAAAAGTTCTAAAAAGTGGAATTTGTAAAAGATCTTTAAAAGACCTACTTATGCTCCTTTAATCTCCCCAGGGTGTCCTTATATTACATTTTTAATATTTCAGTTTGCATGCTTGACAATTGTTTACAAAAAATTGTTCCTTCAACTATTGTGCACTATAGATAGATAAAGAAACAACAGAGCTTTTTCAAACTAAAAATAAGTTAAACTCTTTGTTTACTTTTTATAAGTGTGTTTAGCAGCTTCTATTCAAATACCTCATTTGTACTTAATTTTAAGCATTGTAATTAAGTCAGTATTCTTTTTATCTAACCTCTGAGTAGGTGAATGTTAGATAATTATGTATTTAAATATACTCTTGAAAATATTGCTGGATCCTTCCATATGGAGAGACCTTATTTTGCATATTTTTTTCTTTTTATTATTTTCTCTCACATTACCAATGAAAATGTGAAGCTTTATTCTGTTATCATTATAAAAACAGCAATTCACCAATAAGTACCACTTGGCTTTGGTCCCTTTCATACTGTGCCTGGGATCTGTAGAATAATCCTTGAAAATTCCGTCCTGTTGACATAATTCATATTTGACTGATGTCAATAGCTGGTGAATGGCAAAACATGCATTCAGAGTCTAGAATTTCATTATCCTTGTGGAGTCATTGTGCATGGTGGTATAATGAAAATCCATTCAGACTCAGATGATTATTCAATACACTTTTGAAGGATTCCTTTCTCCTTTTATCCTTAGTGCATTACCCAAGCAAATAGGATACATCAACACACCATATGGTAAATGGAATCAGTCATACACCACATTGTATCTTCTATCATATGCTATTTCACAATATGACATGCTTAAGTTCTTTTATGATGAACACTGTAAACTCCTAATATAGATTTGGCAATATCACTTTTCTTCCCCTTTCACATCCCTGTCATTGCTATTAGCCTTTTTAAAAAATGTCTAAATAAAAGCCTGTTTCTTTTTAGAATGCAGCTTATAATAACAGCATATAAAAATGAAATGTAAGCGAAAAGATGAAATAGCTCCAGATGTGGCAATTCAGTAAAAAGTAGTTGAGCTATATACTGGTGAGAAGAAAATGCCTGTCAAAGATGGTACTATACTTTATCCTTGAATGTGGTATAGTGGAAACAACAGGGACTTTGCAGTTCTTTCTCAGCTTATGACTCACTGCATGATGTAGGGAAAAGTTACTTCTGAATTCAGAGAGATAAAAACTCACTTCATAAGACTGGTGAGATTTATGTAAGATGTGTGCAAAATTCCCATATCTTACGTATGATGCCATGGCATAAAATTCAAGTGTAATACATTCAGTAGCTGTCTGTTCCCATGCCTTCTCCATTCCCTAATGCTTCCCTGAGATTTCCCAGATAGATCAGATAGATCCGTGTCTCTGAAAATTGAAGTCTGTACGCAATAGACTTATGCATTGTCTTGGCATAGTTCTGTTAGTTGAACTTAAGTCTGTCATACAAATTTGGATTGTATATCATTCAGTACTTTCTGTCATCATGTCATCTATTTTATAGTAGAGGAATTGGAAGGCAGGCCCATGCTTCTTACTTTGTGTTTCCTTTCCCTATATCATGTATGTGATTATTTAATAAAAGTTACATGATGAGCTACATGTTCTTTGTTATGGTGATCAAATGTCAAGATTTATAAAACAAATACTATGAAAGAACACAATGAATTAGCTCAGTGTACTAAAGGTACTAAGTTCCTGGCTAGTAATTCAAAAGATAATTTTATTAGTGGTATAGTTTTATACTTCAGTAAAAACAAATAAAGGCTAGGCTTAAAATAATCTTCAGGCAAATAAGCAAACATATATTTCATGGAAGATATCTTATGACTTTTATGAGTTAGCAATGAAAATCAAATGAAAAATGTAAATTTATAAAATATTGTATTTTCTCATTTCATATGCTCATTTTTCTTCATGCCAGTCCTGTAATTTAAGAGGAGGGAAAAGAAGAAAACTAAGAGTTTTATATATCAAGGAGGAAGATGATAGGCAGATTACCTGCATAGTACTGGTTCCTAAAAGAGTATTGGTTTTGATACAATTTTTTGTGTGTTATGTTGGTTTGATGTCTGGCCTTCTAACTATTGGTTCATCCAGACACTACCTACTGAGCACTCCCACAATGAGCTGACTCTAGTCCAGTTGTTTCTCTACTTGGTGGAGTCTTTTTTCCCAATCTCTCTTCAATATAAACAGGGGGCGATGTTCACATTATTTAACAACTTGCAATGAATCTTTATATACATTATCACCATTTATTTCCTTAACCACAATGAGGTAAGTACTACTCTTATTCCCATTTCACACATGAGTGAACTGAGATTTACATACATTACTTGCTCAAAGTCATATCAGTTGCAGGTAAGAGGGTCAGAGTTAGAATCAAGGCCACTGACCAGAGGTTATGCTCCTAATAAACATAGACCCCATGGAGGAAAATTCATAATATGGTAAACCATGGTGCAGTTAAAGTGCCTGATAGATGCCTTTATTTTTTGACGTTTTGCCTGCATACTTGTTGACAAATGTACTATATAATTATGCCTCTCATATCTGTCCTTTTATCTTCTTTTCAATCACTAGGAAAAGTGATTGCAAAATTTGTTTTCTGAATTTCTGAAAATTGCATCAGTTTAAGTGTATAGAATAAATGCCTTGATGATTGAGAGCCTCATATCCAAAGTTATAGTTTCAAAATTATGTTTAAATTGTCCCAAGAAAAAGATCTAGTTCGTATTACTCAGAAAAACAAGCCATGAGAGGGAATCAGAGTAGTTTAGGACTAAAAAAGACCTAAGCAAGTTCCTGTTGGGTTCAGCCTTTTCATTTTAAGGATGAGGATGGATGGTCCAGAAGAATCCGTGCCCGTTCCTAGGTCTGTCTGTTAGGTGAAGCTGGGATGGAACACAGCCATGGGATTCTGCATGTTTCTTTGGGGACACACAAAACAGAAAAACTGACTGGTGGGCAAGGGTCTCCTCAGCTCAAGTTCTGCCACTAAATGGCTGTGCTTTAGGTGGTCATTCATGCTCTCTGGGTCTTGATTTGCTAGTGTGAAATGAAAGGTTTTCATTTTTTGATTTCTTAGTTTGCTTCTAATGCTAACATTTTACTATCCTGAGTGGCATTACATCATTGTCAGTTTGGCTATGTCAAGAAGACATTGTTATTTTTCACTCATGTTTAAGCCTACCACCATTTTAATTCAGAATGCAAAAAACCACCCTTATTTGCTCTTCTGATATAAATAGATCTAAGTTTTATCCTGCATTTAATTATTTTTGAAGCTTTTCTAAAAATCTAGTAGGTTATCCTCAAAATTGTTCACTGTATAGAGATTAATTATCTTAATAATAATGACACAATGAATATTTGATGATATGTTTCGGTCATATAATCAAGGATAAAACAATACCCCCCCCGCCAAAGACGTGTAACAACACATTCAAGTACTGAAGGCTTGATTAAGATGGTTATTAAGGAATGAGAAAAGAGAGATAAAGGTGACCAATGGAGAGATTCAAGGACTCAATGAACATTAAAAACAAACAAACATGGGGGGGCTGGGATGGCTCAGTGGGTTAAGCTCTCACTTTGCAGCGCCGGGGACTGAGGGTCGAGTCCCGGCCCCGGCCCGTGCGGACCCATGTGCTGAACTGGGGAGTTCCCCCACTTCAGTTCTCTCTCTGTCTCTGTCTCTGTATCTCTCTCTCTGTCAAAAAATTAATAAAATAAATAAATAAAAACTTAAAAAAAAAAGATTCTGCCATTTGTGGAATCTTTATTAAAAAAAACAAAACAGAAAATTGTGATATACTGTATGACTAAAAACATGAAACGACTATCTTACTGAAAAATCCATGCAATATTACCAAATATTCTTTGTCATTCCAACTGGTTTTCACAAACATAATATTTCAGTAACAACTCTCCACTGTCCTTTTAGAAGACCAAAGCTACACCAGAAAAAAGGGAACTTAAAAATACTTTCCAAAGTCCACTAAAACCTCAATTTTGAAGGTTTTTAAAATTGCACTTAGATGCTGGAGAGGCTGTGGACAAAAAGGAACCCTCTTACACTGCTGGTGGGAATGTAAACTGGTACAGCCACTATGGAAGGCTGTATGGAGATTCCTCAAAAAATTACGAATGGAATTACCATATGACCCAGCCATCCCTCTACTGGGCATCTACCCAAAAAACCTGAA
>PVKE010037956.1:0-15635 GCA_004027555.1 Craseonycteris thonglongyai
CAAAGAGAAAGATGGTATTTTCCCTTTAGTGACTCCACATTAGTATTTATAAAGCCAAGTGCTATATATGTGTTTATATATATACAATTTGATAAGTAAATAAATAACATTTCACACCAGACAGGATAAATGCATATCGAATACAAATCCCAAGGAATAAAAATAGCAGTAGTGGTATACACAAAAGCATTATGATTTTTAGTCAGAAATACTTATATATAACCATTTTTAATACTAACATTATTTTAAAAAGAAAGTTCAAATTTCCATCACATAGATCCTGTAAAAGTATATATCCACTCTATGTCAGGTACTATACTGGGTACTCCATGTATAAAAATGAACATGTCAAAGATAAAAGGCCAAGTTTAGTGTCTTTAAGGAATTCCCATTAAAATTCTGTGTATATATGGGTTTATTTTTAAATCCTCAAAGTTCAAAATATTCTATTAAAGTAACTTTTTAATTTTTCTTAGAAAAGAATTTTAAAAGTATGTTTATTTCAATAGAGATAGGCACCATAATACACCTTAAGCAAGAAAGAAGAATAAACCTTTGGGCAATTAATATAAAAAGCAAAATGAAATCTTAATTCCACTGAACAAGTCGCGTTATTGTTTTAATTATGCATCCCCAGAATACCTAGGTCAATAGGGGCTGTTCACAAGGTGAAATGTCAACTTGAATCCTGGAGAAGTGTTGAACTTACATGAATAAATCTATCTCTTAAGTGATGTGTAAAAAAATTTAACAATATATTTAGAATAAATTCAGAGGCCACTCTATCTTCCAGTCACTTAGCAACTGAATTGGAATGATGAGGGAAAGAGGGAAATGATTTGTAAGAATAATTAACCATAAACTCTGAAGTACAGATAAGTAAAAAGACAGATGGAAATGGAAGCAGCTTTTTCCAGGGCTTCAAGCCAACTCTCTTGTAGGGACATATTTATCACCATACAAAGCCCCAGATACAGAGTTTGCTGCCCTTCCTTTTCATCTATCTGTACCTTTCTCTGTTCTCTCCACTTTCTTCTTTCCACTGCCTCACTGTATTTCACAAATACACATGCAAGCCTAAATCCTCTCTCATTGTCTGTCATGGTGTCTTTTCACTCTTTCTTGTTTGGGAGAGGGATTTCTCTACTAGCCCCCCTTTCCATAGGGATATTAGTACATATACTGTCTTGCACAGTCAAATCTTTTTAAATTCTAAAGTAAAGCACAAACTTAAGGAATTATAAGTGCAAACAGACACATTTCGTTTAGCAGCATGAAGGTTTCTTTCCATTAGGCAAAACTTCACAGAATGAAGACAGAAAAGGAAGATATTGAGGATACTGCCAACACAAGCTCATAACCGAACCCAAATGCTTCAAGCAGAATAAGCTATCACATCAGTTCATAAAAGGGCAAATTTTCCCTTAATTTATTCTCTTAGTCCAGTTGTAGTAGATGTTGTAAAAGGAATATTTCTTATAGGAATAATGCATTTATTATTTCAGGAAATATAGAAATATATACTATTATTGTTTGTGGTTGTTGAAAAGGGTGTAGCAAGTTTAATCAAGTAATACATAATCTTTCAGACAAAGGTAATTTTTCTTAACAATGACTAATATATAATTTGAAGATTTTTTTCTTTAAGTAATTACATATTTTATAGGATAAAATATTTTACATTCTTTAAGTGGGATATTAATATTCTTGCATTCAAAAGGTTTTGATTACCTGCTAGTTAAATCAAGTTATAGGTCATGATATGGGGTAAGGAGAAAGGAACAACCATCTATTGAAAACCGTCTATAGGCAAGGCTCTTTGTTATGTGCTTTTTATAATAAATTAATTACTTTAATATTTTTTTCCACAAATATTTATATTAATTATAATATATTACCTAATCTTACAATGTAAAATTGCACACACTTTTGCAAAGCTTACATTTAGAAATTTCACCCATATACAATTGAAGTAAATTAAGAAATAATGTTGTATTTAAAAACTATTTTAAAATGTGCCCTACAGAAATGTCAATAATAAAGCTACTTGTAAAAAATATGTAAACAAAAAAATGTGTAAACATTTTAATATGGTCCAGTCCTTGACAAAGTAAAATGTTAATGCTATCTACATTTAGTCTGGCTTAATTTCATCTGTGACATTTTTAGCTGAAATGTCACAACAACAATAGAAAATAGAGTTCAAACACAGCCATTAGAAGGCTGACCTATATTTTGCCATCACTTGTAAGAGCTACTCATGCCAAATGCTTCAGCATAGTAAGAAAACAAAAACAAAATATGGTTGACAGACTATTATACTAAAGTTTTTTTTTATTGTTAAATTTATTGGGGTGACATTGGTTGGTAACAGTTAGATAGTTTCCAGATGTACAAATATACATTACATCACCTATGTATTGCATTATGTGCTCACCATCCAGAATCAGCTCTCTCTCCATCACCACATATCTGGTGCCCTCTCCCAACTACCGCCCCAATTCTTTCTCCCCCCTCCTCCCCTTCCCTCAGGTAACCACCAAACTATTTAGTGTGTCCCTAAGTTTTTGTTTGTAGTAAAGTTCTGACCTCTGTGTTTTTAAATTGAGCAATCGTTAATACGGAAAAGTGTAAGACCATTATAGGAGTAATATGATTTCAAAAGAAGAGAAGAATAATGAATCCTATCCATCCCTTTTTGAAAATTACAACAAAGCCTTTACATTTTGTTAAATAGACTGGGTGGCAGTGATGTCATGAATCTTCTTTAAGTTCTATTTAGTATTAACACGTGAAAAATGTTAGAGAAAATATTTTCTTTTGTCCCTTTACATATATCTATCATATCATTAACTGGTTGGGATTTAGAGAAAACACTGAATTGAATTCCACTTGGTTTTAGAATTAAAATAGCAAGTTCAAAGTTTTCCATATGTTTCTTAACAATAAACACAAAAATATTTTAGATTTCTTCCGCTAATATATCCAGCTTAATATACTTGTTATGACATTTCTGTCTAGCATTTTAGCTTTTCAAGTAGGGCAAATATCTTCCTTCTTGTTCATTTTATCTAATTTATTTCTGTCCCAATCTCTAGGCTCTCCATAACCTTTAGAAATGTCCAGTAGATTCAGTTGTGTCTTAATTGTCTCACAACACAAGGGACTTTTGAAGAAACGATTTGGGTATGTCCAAGGGTTAGCATTTTTATCTTTTATATCACTTTCCTCTACAATCAGGAAAGTTCTTCCCCTTCCCCCACTTGGAAGCTGACTCCAACTAGCCCCACTGGGACAGAGTCCACAGAGTAGGAGACTTGGAAGTGTCAGTTGTCTGTGATAGTCACTGTTCAAACTCCAAGGAAAAATCTAGAAGTGTAGAAAATCCAGTTTGAAGCCAGAGAGGCAAAAATCAAGAAGTGGTATCAGGCTGGGATCAAACTAAGCAGGAGGAGTATAGAGGTGTAAGTCCTAAGAAATTGTTTCAAGAATATATTACTCAGCACATCACTGGTTCAAAATGTAGGAGGAAAAAGCCACATTGGATGGCTACTGTGAGAAATGACCTTATGCAGCAGACAAGGTAGTAGAGAAATTGCAGTAACAAAGCATATTTATAGGTAATAAAACAGGCACATTTTTCATTTATAGTGGATGCTGTGTTGCAGTGCCTAGATTCTCCCTTCAAGACCAAGCTACTCATTTCTCCAGCTCCTGGGGGTTTAGCCTGCTAATAGCATACAGATGAGCCACTTCCCAGGAATGGCCTACTGCTAAAGGAGCTTCCCTTCCCAAGCTTATGGCCCTTCCCCAATGAATGCAGGGTACACAGTCTCCCCCAACCCCACCCCTTGCGCAAACATATACAGTGGTATACCCTTTGTCTTAACTCAAGACATCTACATAGGGTCATTCCAACTTCTCAGCTACTTGGGATCCGCTGAAGTCCCTGTGGCAATCAGCACTGCTGCTTGCCTTCATCTTGTGCCCACACTGCTTTCCCCACCTCCATATATGTATTTTCCTAAATGCATTCCCCAACAAATCACTCTCAGGCTCAGAATACATTGTCCAGGGAATCCAAACTAGAAAAGTTGATAACACAGTAGTTCAGGGAAACCAACTTTAAGATGGGATTTGAATCTGGATAAACCTGCCTGTCAAGGATGATCCCATCACTAGTAGTAAGGCTTCCCATGCAGTAATGAAACAACTGTTCTGACAGGCAGTGACTTGATGGAATGCACTAGCAGGTACAATATCTCAAAAACTTGAGAGGTTGAAGAGACATTAGAATTAACTATGAATGAGGAGTACAAGACATGCCAAAGGGCTACAAGAGCAAGCCTGAAAGAGTTCCCAATGGCAAAATGTGGAAAAATTTAAGAAGCAAAATAAATAATGGAGTATTGAATTATAAGCCCTCCTGCCCCCTCCCAGGGTGAGCTCTTTAGTGACTTATATCCAAAGCGTGAGAGAAAAGGTAGGGAAAAAGTAACTTTACAGTGGAGAAACCTGGCCAACACTACCTCAAAGAGCTGATCAAGCTTAAGTCATCAGTGATAAGTTAGTTGATTACATATACTCTTTACATGATGGAATGAGAATTGCACTTCAATTTTGTGGTCCTTTCCCAGAAACCGATGACTCCTGTCTAACCATGAGAGAAGTATTGAACAAATTGTACTTGAAGGACATTCTACAAAAAAAACTTGACCAATATGCCTCAAAAATATAAAACACCAAAGATAAGAAGAGTCTAAGAAGCTAGTCACAAATCATAGAAGGCTGGGGAGACATGACAATGATATATGACCAATGTGTCATGGTGATGTGGGATTCTAACGATAAGGTAAACTGGTTCCTCAGTATAGCACAGAAATTCCCTGCACTAGCTAGGCAACTTTTTTGTAAATCTAAAAATATTCTAAAATAAAATGCTTAATTTTAAAAAGTACTATGGAATCAGAAGGCTAATGCTAAGGAATATAAATGCATTAGAGAAAAAACAGTGAAAGGTTGAGGGAGATTAAATGTTAGGTAATGTACTAAGTATGAAAGCCAGAAGACCTTCATCACAGCCTCTAAACAGATTCTCATTTCCTGCAGCTGGAGGGTGAAAGAGCTAAGGATCAGACTTAGGAATTAATCTGAAGGGTAATCCAAGGCCTGGCACAGAGTAAGTGCTTAAAAACTGCCATGCTCGACTCCTGTGTTTCTTTTTGAGATATAAAATTGTGTTAGAAAATGGCATTTATTCTAACAAAACAAATAAATAAATGCATAATAACATGTATATTGCTTAAAATGCAGACTGATATTTTAACAAAAGCTGCACAGGAGTCTGCACTGCATATTTAGTGACAATTGATGAAATATTGTACAACATTGATGACCGTCATTTCCTTTAATTTGCTACACGTGGATAAGGAGACACTATTATAGTTTCTCACAAAAATAATTTGCATTTATTTCAGGTAAGTTTTAAAAATGTCTAGTTATTAACTTTATCTGAACTATCACCCTGAGCCAAGTTGAAAAGAAAGGGTAGAAACAATTAATAGAGGAATGTAGCCAAAAGGACTTGCCAAGTTTCTTACTGATTAATATATCACTCCAAATTCAACAACATGAGCCAGTCCTTGTGAATAACTCAGTGGGAGATACCCCAAGGCTTGTCCACACCATGTCCATTCAGATCAATTGGGAACAAATAAGAACCTGGTGTGGATGTTGCTCTGTCAGTTGGAGATCATTGCTTTGCAGCAGGGGTTAACGGGAGTGGACAGTGGCAGTGAGTGTCCAGAAGCACCAGTGACCAGGATCATTCCTTTCCTTAGGTTTTTCCTGTTTCATACCCTGTGGTTCTTGACTGATTCTCCAGCCACCCAGAAGATCAATTACCTCATGCCCTTTTACTAAATTCTGCCAAATTTCTGCTTAATTGAAAAAGAGTAAAAGACAAATTTCTTTGCAGAGTACAGATTGTACAAAACAAAACCACATGGTACCCAGAAAAGGTCCAATTAGAATCTATGCAGAGACTTCCCTCAATCAAAAGTCAGAGATTATCACTAGTGCCTCAATAGGAAAAGGCTGGCGATTACTACCTAAACCCATTACTCCTTTATTTTTCATTTGAATGTAGCTCCTTGGGGAAATTGGTTTGTCATTCTCAACAAATTCTATCATCTTCATAACATCCTAAATCAAAAAACATTTCTAGGCCTTTTTATTTTCACACATAGATACTGGCACTGAATTATTAAAATTAATATTATATTATCCTAATCAATAAACACACAAAAAAATGCAAGAACAAATATTCTTTGACTGCCCTGAGATTTTAAATTCAATATAAAGTAGACTGTCCTGGTACTAAGTTAGACTAATCTACAAATATATGGAAATGTTCAGTTGCAAAGTACAAATAGTAAAATTGCCTTAGAAATGCATTTCATCCACCCAACAGTTAAAGACCACATTAGCCTGATGTGCTAAAAGCAGAAATTTCACATATTTTCAGCTTCATTATTTTATGCCAGCCACATCTAATGTCTTTTCAATTTTGCATTTTATTTGTTACAAAAATCTGTATGCCAATGAATTAGTTTTGTAAAGTAAAATATATTTTGAATTAAGTTTCCAATAACCTCTTCTTGTAAAAACACTCTTTTAATTTTGAAATATTTTTAAATCAAATGGATGAAATATTCCCAAATATGGAGGAAAACACATGAGTAAATAATTTTTAAAGTAAACCAATTGTATAAATACATGTGTTTTATATCATTGACTGACCACTAAACAATTTCCATTTAATAGAATGGTTTAACTGATATTACATGCTATTTGATTGTAGATCTGGGCATTTGTTTGGAAACAAGCAGGACATATACATGAGTATTTGTAGATATGTATAATTGCATATGTGCTGCTAAACTAGAGAGGTGCTCTAGAGCAAGGCTGGGCAAAACGTCAATCACAGTTCACCAATGGACTGCCAAGCAAATTTGGGTGACTGCCTAATAAAATAAATAGCTAGTGGACATTAGCACTTGGACAAAATCAGAAGTAGCCCTTGCCCTGAAAAAGTCTGCCTAGCCTAGTTTATAGGTCCACAGCCTCTACTGTCTAAGCAGCCATGTTTCATACATTTTGAGCCAAAACCCATTCCATCACAGCTAATTGGCCTAAACTGACCTAGGACATACAGCTACAATCTCTGTGGTCTGGTTCAAAATTGTGATCTGGGTCAACCATATATTTTTTCTTGGAAATTTGGAATTGGAAAATTAAGAGACTAAATGAGATACATAAAGAAATAAAGTCTGTTTTAAAATGAGACTATGAAAGTGCAAAAAGAAAGCCACATTGAGCTACATTCTATTATAAAAATATATTTTAGTTATTAAAATTTAGTAATCCCTAACATTTATTGGGTGCTAATCCTACGTACTCAAAATATACGAAATACTTTTTATAAATTATCTCATTGAATCTTTACAATAACCCCAAGAGATATATACTTCTATTAGCCATGTTTTATAGATACGGAAATTGAGTCAAGACAGGGTGATCTGCCCAAAGTCATGTATTTATGGAGAATTTTATGTATGGCAGTCTGAACCCAAAATCCTTATTCTTAACTACTGAACAGTGATACGATAAAATGAAAACCAAGAGCAACCATTACAAAAGATCATGTAGTTCCCTTGGGGGGAAAATAAAGATAATATGAAATCCTACTCTTACATATCTAGTTCTTTTGAAGACTTACTATAATACATACCCTCTCCTTGGGTCCTTATGAAATTTTCTATCCTTAAAAACAAATGTGCCAAATAAATATAATTAATGTGTATAATTCTATAAGCTTAACAAATTGCTTTAATTCCTTCTAAAGTGTATAATAGATTGCTGTTTCTAATTACTTATCTTAATATATTTAAATGTAAACAATCATAGTACTCTTTGAGGGACAGCAGGATTTTGAAATTGAAATTAAGCTTTAGTTACCAAAATTACAATTTATTTTTAATTATCAAAGAGGTAAAAAGTACTTCCTATCAAGGAATTCAATTACAAATATTTATTTAATAACTATTATTACACTGTTCTAGGCACTAAGGATATAACAATGAACCTAAATAAATAAATAAATAAATAAATAAATAAATAAATAAATAAATAAATAAGAATTCTGCCTTTCTTGAATTTTACATTCTGGTCATACCAGAGAATTAAAAAAAATTAATTAAATGTAGTGCAATAGAAGATCCATCTAGTTGGCAATGTCTAGGAGAATAATGCTAAACCACAATTTTAAATTGCAAGGGCTAACCAAGCTCATCCACATAATTGAACAAAAGAACGTTCTTATGAGAACTCACACTAAATGGGCCCACCAGTTTAGTTTTACATTGGACCTTTTAAAGAACTATTTACGTATTGTGGTCACAAATAAGTAATAAGTGAGAAGCTTATGTGCTCATGCCTCTTCTGGTTCACTGACTCTATAGATAAATTTTGTATGAGAACACAATAAAATTCAGATGGAATTCATGATTTTGCATTAGACTCATAGCATAGCAATTAAAGTCTACAATCTTTACATTAATATAAAATTTGAGAATTAAAAATGACCAAGAAAGGTTATATCAAGCATGGTTTTTAATACAAGTAAAAGGATTGTTCACATGAAAATGAGACACTCAACATTTTGCATAAACAAACATGCCTCAAACACCAAAGTAGACCACTCAGAAAAATGCTTGCAGTTCTTTCCTACCCTTTAGTAATAGAATCTGATTCCATTTTTGATATTTGATTGCTGATGCTTTGGAACTCACCCCTTTCCCCACCTCCACTTCTGCCCCAGACCTGGGCAAGTTGATAAGAAAGCTCAGATGCTCCCTCTTTTGGTAACATTAGGAAGTTCAAAACATTCCAGTATTAACCCATGCACCCAGGAACCGCATCTCAGGCCCACCCTTAACCACAATAAAATGCCAACCCAGGGGAAGCAAGGATGGCTCAGTGGGTTAAGCGCTCACTTTGCAGATCTGGGTACCAAAGATTGAATCTCAGCCCTGGCCTGTGCAGACCCATAGGCTGAACTGAGGTGTGCTTCCCATGCAGGAGGCCCCCAGTTGGTTCTTGACCATCAGCTTGGCCCCTGGCTCAAGGGGGCGTGTTTCTCATGCGAGAGGCCCCCATCCCAGTTCCCACCCTGTGTGGCCCCTGCCCACCTGTGTGGAATGAAATCATGTTGAAAACTGATGATATACAACTATGGAGACTGCTCTGGGCCCTCCCCCTTCTCTCTGTCCCTCTGTCTCTGTCAAATATAATAAAATAAATCTTAAAAAAACAACAACAACAACAATCCAGTCTTCTTTCCCTGTCCTCTCAACCTGTTTTTGGACCTGTTTAGGAAGCTGTCTGCTCTCCCCAGAAGTCCTCATTATGTGTGAGTAACAAGCCTTTTCATACCTTTTGGTGCACATATGGTATCTGAAGCACTTACATCTGAAGCAAATTTTGGTCTCCTCTGCAGGGTGACCATAAGAATTGGTGTGGCAAACATGTCTGGATGATCACCACCACCGCGGGGGGTCTTTCTTGTCTCACTAACTGGCTCTGCTGCTGGCTGGAGAGCAAGCCCTTTGAGCTGCTGCCTGCTGGCTAGCTTCTGCTTTGAGCTGTGCTACTTTGTGCTACACTTGCTGAGTCTCCCCAAGCCTCTGCTATGGATGTAAGTGACCTACATCAGATGTTTCATTATTTGCATTTTGAAACAGGGGTACAGATTGAGGCCTTCATTAAAGTGGCCCTGCATCATGTGTCTTGACCTGGACCCATCTGTGTTTCAAATTAAATCATGTCTTAATTCCAACATATATCTACCACTGTTGCTAGGCTTAGAGTGTGTGCTTCAACCAAGAATTGATCCTTTCTATAGAGTGTTCAGGAGAAAGACTAATATCCTATGCAACATATAGGCCCACTGGATGGTCTATTATATGAAGGAAAAGCAGTTACTTTGTGCCATGCTGATGTCATACTCCTAAAAGTAGAAGGCTCACTAGGACACTAAAGAAATGCCTTTGGGGAAACTGGGATTGCTCAGTGGGTTAAGCGCCCACTTTGCAGCACCAGGGACAGTGGATTGAATCCCGGCCCTGGCCCGTGTGGACCCATGTGCTGAACTGGGGAGTTCTCCCAGTTCAGTTCTCTCTCTCTCTCTGTATCTCTCTCTCTCTCTCTCCCTCTCTCTCTCTGTCAAAAAAAAAAAAAAGAAAAAGAAAAAAGAAATGCCTTTGCAGCTGCTGCTGCTTATAAGTCTGTCACTAACCAAAGACTTTTACCCTACATTTATAGAGAAAAACATTCGTGGTCCCCAATGACACGAACAAGGAATCAATTCAAGCCTGACATTAACTCCAGCTCCTTAATCGCTATAAAGCAATCATTGGTGTGGAGGAGGAGCTTGATCTTTAAGATATTGATTTGAGACTCTCTGAAAAAATAAACTTATAAATATGAGTAGTGTAAAAAGGAACTCCTGCCCACTGAGGTATATCCAACAGCAACAAAAACAACAGTCACAAACAAAAACCTGATACTGGAGGTAGGAAATAAAATGAAAACAGAGGTCTATACTTTGACTTCATTGAAACCAAATTTTACTTAAAAAATTTATACCACAAAAAAGATATAAGAGAATTGATTGGTTTTTGTGCCTCTATAATATAGGTTCTGAATTAACTTTAATATCTGTTGAAATGTACCAATTGCCAAACTATCATAACCTCAGTCAATACTGGGACTCAAATTACAGTTGAATTAGGGGATCACACTAAATTTAAACAAAGGACTTCCCATACTCTTAGGAAAATTACAAAATGTAAAATAGAGACAAATAGATGTGCTTCACCTTAACAACCAGAAATATTGCCTTGTCTAAATTTTCAGTAGCCACGGTGTCTGTTGCCCTAAAATATTCTGTAGTGGTTATGGATAACCACTGATCCAAAGAGTAACAAATTAAAATTAAATTCAGTCTTTTGAACTTGCAATTGGCTTCATAAAAAACAGGGGTGGGTGGGTGCGGATTCCATGGAGCTTCCCCTTCAAGGATTGATATAAGACCTATTTAGGTAAAAGGTTGATTATGGCCACTGTCCCTCCACTAATGGCCAAACTTGGTCTTTTTTAAAACCTAGAAGAATGAATGGCACCTCACTATGGATGACTATAATATTAACATAATGGTTTCATCCATCAAGGTCTCCATACCCAATATTACTAAAATTACTGTCTTCATCCAGTAAGCAATTGGTATATATTTTGCTGTGATAGATTTGGTTAATATGTTCTCTTCAGTGTTCATTTCAACAGTCTCTCTGCCAAAATTTACGGTTTGCTTTCACCTTTGAAGGATACAATATACCTTTACCTAGCTCCCCATGATTGGGTACATATAATGCCCTGCCACAGCACACAATTTTTGCACACAAAAGTTCCCAATTTTGTCCAGCATTCTCTAGAAGCAAGTACTACATCATACTGATGGCATCATCCTCCAAGGATTTTCAGTTGACATACTTTTTCAAAACATATTCACCAAAAAATGGATGGGCCATTACCCCATACATAGTACAAGGCCCCACCATCTCAGTTAAATTCCTGAAAATTATTTGGTAAGACAAGAATCACTCCATCCCAGACACTGAATAAATGTCATTAACCTACAGAACCTACAATGTTAAAACAAGCCCAATATATTTTAGGCCTTTCTGGATTTGGGAGGTAATATAGCCCTCAGTGACATATTTCATTTAAGCCCATTTATACTGTTTCCTATAAATCAGCCCACCTTGAAGCCCTACAACAAAAGGCTCTAATCTATCCAAATTGCAATACAATAGGTATTCCATCTGGTACTACCTTACTCTCCACCTCCCTGAGACTTCATTACTTAAAGGCTTTAGAAACTTTCTCTCATGTTTCCTGGAATCTCTGGGCCACCCATAATGGCTAAAAACTTCCCATGGACTGTGGTACAAGAAACTACCCTCCTCAACACCATGCTACAAGCCATTAAGATAGCATTTGCTGGATGCATTCTGTACTCTCTTAGAAAGAAAAGCTCTCACAGGGCCTGAGCCCACCATCCTCCATAGTCAGACATACACTGTGCCCTGGGTTTGGGAAGTGTGCCCTCCAAGATGAGCGCTTTCACTGAGGCCTCTTTGTTTTACAGCCTAGAGTCATATCTAAGCCCCCTGTCAAATCCTACCTGCAAAAGGAAGGAGCCTCCCCTATTCCAATCTCACCCCTACCCTTTCCACTTCTGCCCCACATCTGGGCAAGCTGATGAGAAAGCCCCCAGATGCTCCCTGCTTTGGCACCAGCAAGATATTTAAATCCACCAAACCCTGGACCACACATAAACAAACTCTCACTCTGGCCCCACTCTCTCACCATAATAAAACCCCAAGCCAATATTTCCCCCCTGCTCTCTCGTGCCACTTTTGGACCTGCTTAGGAAAATGCCCTGTTCTCCCCAGAATCCCTCATGATGAGGAATAAGCCTTTCATACCTTCTGGGTACACGTGTGACATCATTAGCCTCAGTATCTGAACAGAATTTTGGGTGGAGGTCCATCCTTCCTCTGCTGGGTGAGCACAACACCCCTCTACATTAATGACACAAACAAGCCAATTTTTTTTCATTTTATATTTTTTAAGGTATGGCTTAGTTGTCATTCTTTAATACCCAAAATTCTATATGCTGGAGTTAGATCTCTACCTCGATTCTGATGATCTGAGGGCATGCACAAATGAAACTTTTCCAAAGTTTACATGTAACAGCATTTGTGGAATGCATGTATCAGGACTGGAATTCTGCTATACACTAAGGATACAATGGAGATTTCAGTCTAATGGGAAAGACAAGCATTAATCAAAATCATTCCAAGAAATGTCAATTTACAACTGTGATATATTACAGGGAAGAAAATACATAATGCTATGTGGACTTATCTATTATAATGGGATCAGTGCTAGAAGTGAGGAATATTAAGGAAGTGAAGATTATTTATTTTATTGTTTCAGCGAAAGTGAGTGAGAGAGAGAGAATGGGGAGAAGCCACAGAAGTCTCCATATTTGCACATTATTAATTGTGACATGAATTCATTCCACATAAGTGAATGTGGGGTCCAAAAGGGCAGGAACTGAATGAGGGTAAGAAGGGGGGACTCCCAAATGGGAGGGGAGAACCTTCGCTGCCAAGCCATCTCAGAGGTTACCAGTTGTACCACAATTCAGCATGAGATTTTGCAGGGGCCTGAGGTTGCGAATCAAACCCTGACCCTTGTGATTGAAAGGCAAGTGCTCAACTGCTGAGCTATTCTGCATCCCCTCAGATTTGTGTTTTTAAATGACCACTGTGGTTCAGTACAAAGAATGAATTGAAGAAGGTAGAGTTGCTGGAGATCAAATATCAATAACCCAGTATCAGTAAATTATTCTATAAACATGTATATTTCTTCCCTTTCTTTACCCCATAAGTGTAGGGAAACATAATCACTGCACAGGACTATATATACCTCAGATTGTGTCTTCTCCCAAGTTTGGGAAGCAAGGTCAGAGAACCTTGTCTTCTGAAATGGAAGTTTGAAAAAATTACCCAAAATGAATGAGATTCTCCATTTACAGAAATAGCATCTTAAATACAATTCTCTATTGCAATAAAAAGAAAACCTCATTTATTTTATAGTTATCTAAAATTTATAGACAGCAGATGTTTAGTTGACCTAAAAGAATCTTGAAGTTAACTGCTCCCAATTAGTGTGAATTCAACTGCTAAAGTACATTAATACCCTAGAGAAAAAAAATGTTTTCATACCCACGCAAGAATCTAAATAGGTTAATAGAATGGGTTTCTGTGCAGAAAAAGAGTTACTAGCAGTCTCACTGCTATCTCTTAAAAAATCTGCTTGGAAGTTTAGCGGTTGGCTGGAGTATGGGAACTTGGATTTGAGGAGTGCTCCCACCATTGCCAGAACTGATAAGAATGCCAAAACTGCAAGCGAACAACATGTTTTATACTGAACATCTGCTTTCCTTCTGAGACACTTGAATTTTGGTGTGTGCCAGACAGAGGAGACAACGTGACTAGCCTCGATAGTCACTGAGTCTCTGTTGAGCTTCCCTGGTTGCCACGTTCTCACAGTTTATTGCTGGAAGAATAGCACGTGTCCTGTGAGACTCTACTGGGAGAGGACTCTCAGGAGCTTGTATGTGGTTTCCTGCAGACTTCACCCCGTGAATCTGTTCCTTTTGCTGACTGCACTTCGCATCCTTGCACTTTGATAAATCCTTGCTGTGAGTAAGACTATATTCTGAGGCCTGTGCGTCCTCCTGATGAATCTCCAAACCTGGCAGTGGTTTTGGGGACCCTGACACAGTTTCCAAATTTTATCAGTAAAGTAATAGGAGAGAGTACATATATCATTTATTCCTATTGTAAAATTCTTACACTGAATAATTAGGAATAAAATATTAACACATAATTTACCTAGCCATATTTAAAAGTAATATTTCCAGAAGGCACCATGTTTCTTGGTGCCCACTGATACAAGCTTCATTGTTAAGTTTCTCTCTTATATATTCTCTGTAAATGTTTCCATGGATATATACACTGATATATAGATACAAATATAAAAGGAGATAAGACATAAGCACATGTATGCATATGCATTTCAAAAGAGAAAGACTAGACACAGACTTCTAACAATAGATTTCTCTAAGAGAAGAACAAGGGAAACCTTTGATTACGACAGCATACAGGGTAATGTAACTGGTCCTTGTATCACACCAATTAAACATGGAATTTCATTTTAAAAAATATTTTTCATTACATAGGAATTTTTGGCTTTCATCATGTGCTCATATAATTGATTCTCACTGAGGTGAGCTTGGCAGGCATGATCTTTTAAAAAAGGAATTGAAGTCTGTAAGGGGGTCACATGATAACGAAGAGGCAAGCTTCTGATCTATCACTTGGGTATCTAAATAACCAATCCTTACTCTCTATTTCAAGCCAGACATTATCAGACTTTCAGTGGACAGTTTTATTTCGAGATCACAGTGCATTTTTGAATCCTTAGATGACACCAAATGTGATTGAGAGAAATGTAATTAAATATAAAAAATAGAGGAACAGCAACATATTATTAATGACAGGTTAAAAGATCATTGTTTAGTAGTCATAATTACAGTGCATTATGCCAGAGTTTGAAGATTATTTTTAAATTCCTTTATAGGACACAAGCTAGTGTAGTAAAGAGCATCACACCTTGAATATATGCATATTTTCCCTCTAAAATTTTAATAATTCAACACTGTGAGTAACATACTATTTCAATCAGTTTCTAAATGAGTTAACCAACAATGTAAGAACCCAGGAGAAAGCCATCACTTTAATTTCTCTTCAAGAATTTCAAAGATGGTTCCAGAAAATACGAAATGACAGGTGTGCTTGGAATTTAATTTTCTATCCCATGTTAGGACGATATACCGAAGAACTCTATGCTCTATATTACAAGTATGACTGAAGACTATT
>PVKE010037957.1:0-15666 GCA_004027555.1 Craseonycteris thonglongyai
CCTTGTTTTTTTCTTAATAAAATGTTTTAGAGGGGAAGCCAGGATGGCTCAGTGGTTTAAGCGCTCACTTTGCAGTGCCGGGGACTGGGGATCGAGTCCTGGCCCCGGCCTGTGCGGACCCATATGCTAAACTGGGGAGCTCTCCCATTTCAGTTCTCTCTCTGTCTCTGTATCTCTCTCTCTCTCTCTCTCTCTCTCTCTCTCTCTCTCTCTCTCTGTCAAAAATAAATAAATAAAAAAAATACAAACATTAAAAAAAAGGTCCTTTAAAAAAAAAATGTTTTAGAAACAACCTCAACTTTATAGAAAAGTTGCAAGTAAATACAAAGAACATTTTTCTCACTAGAAAGTAAGTTTGCTAACCTGATACTTCATGATCCCTAAGTACCTTAGTGTTTATCTTCTATAGACAAGGACATTCTCCAACATTACCATAATACAACCATCAAAATCAGGAAGTTAACGCTGATACATTACTAACATATAATCTTCAGAGCCCCCCCCCCCCAAATGTTGCCAGTTGTACCAGTAATGTCCTTTATTGCAAAAAGGATCAAGTTCAGAATCATATATTGCATTTATTTGTTATGTCTACTTGGTTTCCTTCAATCTGGAACAGTCTTCAGGCCTTCTTTGACTTTCATGATCTTGATGCTGTTAAGTTCCTCAATTTAGGATTGTCTGATGGTTCCTCATGTTTGATAGAGATTAATGCATCTACAGCAGGAATATCACAGGAGTGATACTGTGTTCTTCATTGCATAGTGTCAAGAGGTGCAGAACTTTCATTTGTTGCATTACTTAATACTTGATCACTTGATTAAGGTGGTGCCTGGTAGGCATTTCCCATGTAAAGTTTACTATTTTTCCCATTGTAATTAGTATTTTAGGAGGAGCTACTTTGAGCCTTTGTAAATATCCTGTTCCGCTTCAGCCTTTCAATTTATTAGTTTGTTTATTTATATTAGTTATGGTCTCATGATTTTTTTGTTTTATTCAATTGGATATAATCTGTTATTATCATTATTTGTTTTGATGTTCATATTATCCATATTTGGCCACTAAATTGGGAAAGAATTATATAACTATATATTTAACCCTAAAAATGCTCAAGTGATTTACCATTTTTTTATTTCAAAGGATTGGCGAAGCCTTTGAAATAAAACTAAGGTCTTATAAACAGTGGTGGAGAACAGGAGTTTACAGTTCTTCTATTCCTGGTAACTGCCTACTTCACTCAGTGTACCTACCTGTTGTCTATTCTCCTTAATTTTTACTATGTAAACTTCTTTCTGGGATGTCCCTTACCAGTTATACATGCTGTGGCTTCTCTGGGTTTTGGCATATCACCCTTATTCTTTGAGTACTTCTATCCTTTCCTGCACAGTAAGATGTACCAGACTTATCTAGTACTTTCTATGCCTCAGCTACGAGGGGTGGCCAAGAAAGTCACAGAATGGGATTATCGGAGACATGGGAGTACTAGTGCACAGTTTGATTGTGTGACTTATTATTTGTATATGTGCCAAATTTTAGCTTACTTGCGTCCGTATTCTTTCAGCTATCACTGAAGAAGCACGTCAAATGTGAAGAAAACCCCAAATATGGATAAAATTGAATTTTGTGCCGTCATTAAGTTTCTCACAAAACAAGGGAAAACACCTCAAACTATCATTTTGGAGGAGACATTAGCAGTTTATGAGGACTCTTGCACTGGGAGATCCATGGTGTTCATGGTATAGCCTTTTCAAGCAGGGCAGAGAATTGATTGATGACGACCTCTGTCCAGGATGCTCTGTTGAGGCCACTTCCTCAGACACTGTCAAAAAAGTTGAAAACTTGTTGTAGAAGGTGTCAGATTGAATAAAAAGCAGATTGCAGAAATGGTTGGAATATCACCTACAACCATTCTGAATATTCTCCATCAGCATCTAAGGATGTCAAAAGTCAGTACAAGGTGGGTACTGAGAATGCTCATGCCACTTCAATTTATTTATTTATTTATTTATTTATTTATTTATTTATTGTTTTTGAGAGAGAGAGAGATACACAGAGACAGAGAGAGAACTGAACTGGGGGAACTCCCCAGTTCAGCATATGGGTCCACACAGGCCGGGGCCGGGGCCGGGATTCGATCCTTGGTCCCTGGCGCTGCAAAGTGAGCGCTTAACCCACTGAGCCATCCCGGCTTCCCATCATGCCACTTCAAAAACAACAGCATGTCAAGAGTTCAGGACAGTTTTTGGAACTCTGCAGAGACAACAAATGTGAAGTTTTAAACTGGATTGTCACTGGAGATGAAAGTTAGGTTCATCATTATGAGCCTGAGTCAAAGCAGGAGTCCATGCCCTTTTCATGCCACCTCCTAAGAAGTTCAAGGTGTGACAATTGGCTGGAAAAATCATGGCTACTGTGTTTTGGGACACAGGAGGTATCCTGCTAACCAATTACAAGGATATGGGTGTCTGGAGAGTACTAGTCCAGTCTGCTGAAACAGATAAAGAATGTGAAGGAAAAAGAAAAGAAAATTAACAAGAGGGGGATGGGGCTTTTGCAAGACAACGTGCCCATACACAAAAGCAGTGTTGTGTTGGCTATTCTTCATTACTGTGGCTTCTAGACATTAAACCACCTCCCTATAGTCCGGAACTGGCTCCATCTGATTTTTTTAAAAAGATTGTGTTTTTGACAGACAGAGAAAGTGGAGGGCCCAGAGCAGTCTCCATAGTTCTATGTCATCAGTTTTCAGCTGTCATCAGTTTCATTCCACAGGTGGGCACAGAACCATGCAGGGCAGGATCCAGGCTGGGGGGCCTCCTGCATGGGAGGCACGCCCCTGCAAGACAGGGGCCAAACCAGGGACCTCCCACATGAGAAGCTCGTTCCAGTGAGAACTGAACTGGGAGCTTCCTGCATGGGAAGGAAGCACACCCCAGTTCAGCATATGGGTCCACACAGGCTGGAGCTGGGATTCGATCCTCAGACCCCTGGGCTGCAAAGTGAGCACTTAACCTGCTGAGCCATCCTGGCTTCCCTTAAATTTTCTTTAATACTGGGGACAAATGAATAATGAAACCACTTGGTAAAAATGTCTGCGTCTATCCAGCTGCTAGTCTGCATGATATCTATAGGAAGTTAGTTATACCTTTAAAGCACCTTGGTTTAGCAAATTTGCTGACCACACACAACTTTACCTTATGATTTCCCGATGCATTTGCACAAATTAACAGTTATATACTCTTTATTTAGCTTGAGCCCTGTGAGCTACCTTTTCATTACCACCAGCCAAAGCAGAATTAGGCAGACCCTTCCACATTAATCTAGTCTCATCTGCATAAATCTGCTCTGGGGTCAAGCCATTTTCTGCAACCAATTCACTAAACACATCACACAATGAAGCTGCAGCCTCAAAATCAGCTGATTTCTGCTCACCTGACAAGTCCAGCTTAAGATGCCATGATGAACTTTGAATCAGGTAAGCCAGCTGCTTGGGACCTTCAGTGTTCATTTTCTCATGTAATGCTCTCACTTTTTCCTGCAACATGAGTCCAGAAATACAACCACCCTCAGACCTTTACAGCAAAAAGCACTCATACAGTGCCTGGTCACGCACTTCCATTTTCAGTGTATGAAGAGTATGACATATCTCCACACTCTTGTCACTCTGACTTAACATGCAACTCCTCTATCTTCTGAGACTGAGCCTTAATGTTATAGATAGGCATTAAATTCCTAGCATTTTGCATATTTCTATCTTCTGCTTGAGGGTAAGCATTATGTATTTAACTGTACTTGGGACCTGTTTCAGCATACTTGGGGTTGGGTGAAAATACAGAATTTGAATAATAATAGATCCCAGCTGACTGGTATGTTTACACACGGTGAATTGGCAGGAATGGGAGACAAGCGTGTGGTGCTCAAAGCATGGGCTTACTCATGGCATTGCACAGTGCGCCAAGTTTAAACCTAAATTTCTGCTAGAAATTGATTTTATTTTAATTTTTACTTAAAGTACCATTTAAAAAATTTTTTTTACCAGTTGCTTGAGAGTGCTGATTGCTTGAGTTCTAGTTAACAGAGAGGCTACTGTACTTTTAGGGACTGTGGTGGGGGCAGGAAACAAGATGATAGGAAGAGGACCTGTGTGGTAGGGTAGTTAGAAGTACCATATTTTGCAGTGTATTATGTGCCCCTGTGTATAATGTGTACCCATGTTTTAGTCCCAATTGTTCAGGGAAAAATCATTTTAATTTTTTTTAAAGATTTATTGTTTTTGATAGAGACAAAGAGAATGGGGAGGGCCCAGAGAAGTCTCCATAGTTGTACTTCATCAGTTTTTGACCTGGTTTTGTTCCACACGGGTGGGCAGAAGGCCCACAGGGTGGGAACCGGGCTGGGAGCCTCTTATATGGGAAGCACACCTCAGATCAGCATATGGGTCCACATGGGCTGGGATTCGGTCCTCAGTCCCCAGGGCTGCAAAGCAAGCACTTAATCTGCTGAGCCATCCCAGCTGCCCCTCATTTTATTTTAAAGATTTATTTTTATTGTTTTTTTGGTTTTTGGTGTGGTTTTTTTTTTACAGAGAGAGAAGGGGGAGGGCCCAGAGCAGTCTTCGTAGTTGACAACGTTAGTTTTCCATATAGTTTCACTCCACAGGTGGGCACGGGTCTGCACAAGGCAGGAACTGGGCCAGGAGCCTCCCACATAGGCCCTGGCAAGAACTGAACTGGGGGCACACCCCAGTTCAGCATATGGGTCCGCATGAGCCAGGGCCAGGATTGGATCCTCGGTCCCTGGGGCTGCAAAGCAAGTGCTTAACCCTCTGATCCATCCCAGCTTCCCCTTCCCCTCATTTTAATTTTTGTTTTTAAGACTTATTGTTTGACAGAGAGAAGGAGGAGAGCCCAGAGCAGTCTCCATAGTTGCACATCATTAGTTTCGACATTGTTTCATTCCAGAGGTGAATGTGGGGTCATGCATGGCGGGAACTGAACTGGAGATCCTCCCACGTGGAAAGCACACCCCAGGCAGGAACCAAAATGAGGGCCTCTGAGTGGGAAGCATACCCCCGTTCAACATATGGGTCCACATGGGCTGGGGCCAGGATTCAATCCTCAGTCCCCAGGGCTGCAAAGCAAGCGCTTAACCTGCTGGGTCATCCTGGCTTCCCTTAACTTAAAATCTGGGCATGAAAAAGGTGTGTACAAAACAAAGAAAGAAAGAAAGGTGTGTACAGAAATGGTCCTGAAGGAGCTCACCAATGAACAAAAGCAAAGGAGAGTCAAAGTTTGCCAAGACCTTTTGGAGAGGCAAGAGAATGTTTGGGGTTGTCTTAACCACTGTTGATAAAACATGGATGTACCAATACAACCCTGAAACAGTGTCAGAGTGCACAATGGAAGTCAGCCAATTCTCCATGACCAAAAAAGTTCCAGTTCCATCAGTCCAAATCAAGAGTCAAAGCAATGTTGCTAACCTTTTTTGCTATCAGAGGGATTGTTCATTATGAATTTGTACCAACTGGACAGTCAACCAACCTGACTCTTTTAGAAGTGCTGAAAAGTCTGCTTGAAAAAGTTAGATGAAAGTGACCTGAATTTTTCACCAGCAACTCAAGGCTCTTGTATCACAACAATGTACCAGTTCACATGGCACTGTCAGTGAGGGAGTTTTTAGCCAGTAAACAAATAACTATCGGAACACCCTCCCTACTCACCTAGTGTGGCCCCCAATGATTATTATTATTTTTTTTTTAATTTTTATTTATTTATTTATTTATTTTTATTTTTGACAGAGAGAGACCTGAACTGGGGGAGCTCCCAGTTCAGCACATGGTTCCACACGGGCCGGGTCTGGGACTCAATCCCCAGTCCCTGGCGCTGCAAAACCCACTGAGCCATCCCGGCTTCCCCTGATTATTTTTTTTACCTGAAGATAAAAGGAAATATTAAAAGGAGAACATTTTGATGACATACAGGGCATCAAGGGTAATAGGACGACAGCTCTGATGGGCATTCCAGAAAGAGTTCTAATATGACTTTAAAGGATAGATTAGGCACTGGTGTGGGTACATAGCTTCCCAAGGAGAATACTTTGAAGGTGACCGTAGTGATATTCAGCAATGAGGTATGTAGCATTTTTTCTAGGATAAGTTCATGAACTTAATTGTCATACCTTGTAGATAGTTCTAGACTTTGAACAAAGTAAGTTCAGAACAAACATCCTGAACATTCATCTTTTTCTCTCATTCTTTCCCCCAGCCTAGAGCTGTGAGGTCACAATTGTAAGTGACTTTTAGGTTCCCGGTTGGGCATAAAATAGAGAAGAAAGTTGAGTAAAGTTTGAACTTTGTTCAGGTTGAGTAAATAGTGAAAACTATACTTTTAGTTGGAAGTTAACAGCTATGTGGATTGACATACTTACCTGTTGCATAGTTTATTTCATTGTAACAGGCCATAAAGATGATTGATTTTGCATAGAGAACAAACAGTAGAATAAAACTTTTTTCCCCATTATCAAAAAGTAGTCTTTTTAAGTTAGCCTTTATTTAGCTCATGGACTGAAAGACTGTAATCAAAGGTAGTAATGACTCTTAATGCAGTTTCTCGATGTTAATCAGATTCTCTTAAGATGCATGCAATCAGGAGTTTCACTGTTGGATGGATTTTATACAGTGGAGACAAATAACACGGGGCATAACATTTTCTTTCATTACCCAGATCTTGGAAATGGTACTGCTCTCAATTTCACTTTTAATTAAAATTCATAAATTGCAGGTTTACATTTTTGAACTGCAGCATGAATCAGAAATAGGCTAGTCAGCTATTGGGGTGTTTCTTTTCTTTTTAAAGACTTATTTTATTGTTTTTGACTGAGAGACAGAAGGGGAAGTGTCCATTGTTGTACCTCATCAGTTTTTCAGCTTGGCTCAGTGGGTTAAGTGCTTGCCTTGTAGCCCCAGGGTCCGAGAATTGAGTCCCAGCCCTAGCCCATGTGGACCCATATACTGAGCTGGGTGTGCTTCCCATGTGGGGTGCCCCCAGTTCAAGGCTAATTTGCTAATAAGTGTGGTGGTGTGTGATATCTATTGAAAAATACATATCCTATGATGCTGTGGCATACCACAAGACATCGCCTTTAAGCTCCTCCCTTATCTACCAGTTTACTTAATGACCTCAGTCGTTAAGTGTATATCAGAGGTTATAATGATCATTCATAGATCGGTTCCTTCCCAAATGTGCAGGCAGAGAGTGTATTAGCAGGATTGCTGAGTGAATATGTTGTGTGTACTTCCACCATTATCACAGTATCTCAGTTATCCAGATGAAATACAAAGCCTGGAGTTGGGGGTGTGCTCAGCTTCTTGGGGGAGTGGCAAAGATACCACTCTGGCTAGCAGAGTCAGCAAGAGGGGCAGGAGGGTTAGCAGGATAAGGTTAGAGATGTAGTAGTAACAGTATGGGAGGCCTTTTGGGCCATGGTAGGATTTTGTATTTTATTTTAAGTGAGGTGGGAAGTCATTGGAGATTTTGAGCTAATATGATTTCCAATTAAAAAAAATAAATTACTCTGTTGTGTGTATAATAGATAGGGTAGTAGGGGCAAGGGTGAAACAAATCATTTAAGAAAGCTACTGTAGTAATCCAGCCAAGAAATGATGAGATGACAAATGAAATTATTACCTATCTCCAAGAAAGGTTGGGAGACCTAATTAAGAAAACATCACCAAAGCCCCTTAAATAGCCCATTTCACAATATTAGGCTCCAGTGTTTATTAATTCCCTCCCTTTCCTTGGAGTTTGCCCTCAGCTATATTAGGACCATAGAGGAGAGGTTATTAAGTAGAGATCAGCATTCGTGGGAGGAGACACTAAGCAGTACCTCAGTCATTTGACCCCAACAGAACACTTCTTTCTTGAGGCACTGCAGTTGGCACACTGTGTTCATTCTGTTATCCCACCAGAGACCTGAAAAGACTGAATCTGTGCCAGAACTCGGATGGCTCTATTCTCATTGAGGCATTCAATCTTCCATTCTTTCTGCAGTTACTATCTTAGACACAGTTTGAGCCACCTCTTCTACAAAGTATCTTTTCAGCTATCTGGCCTTGCAAACTGGAGCTCTCTGATACTCATCATAGCAAGGTAGTTTCATATACCTGACAGAGCCCTCCCAAGAGAAAGAAGTTTTGTGGTCTTGGCTTAACATTGGAGTTTTCCCTACTCCTCTTGTTAGTATGCCACCTTAATTTCTGGGTTCTGCAGTATGAAGAAGTTTCATGTGTTCTAGTTTAATACATTATGCTTGTTTGAGAAAAGCTTGGTCCTTGGTCCTTGGTATATAGGACACTGGCCATTGTTGGCAAGATTTCCATCCCTACAGAAAGCCACCTCAGTGTCTGTTAGCTAGGGTTGTGTATGTCTTGTTGGTAGACAACACTGATGAAACCATGCCATGTTGACATAATGTCAGAATTACCTGCTCAAAGAAAGCTGCTGACATCCTGCTACTTCCTTGATTTCCTCTAGGAACAGTACAGTTTAGGGAGGGGAGGGTGATCCCAAAAGTCTAATTGTGTGATAGCCAATAGGAAAGGTAAATTCTCCAGAGATGTACAGGCATTTGCTTTCATAGTAGTTAATTATGTCTCCTATACTTTTTGTTCCTTTTAAAAATGAGTTTAGGTTACTAGAATCACAAGTCAAACTTTGGGTGCTTTTGCAGCTCATATACTGTTATTGCCGCTGTAAATGCCTGACTGCCCCAGCCCCCACCAGCCCTGTAAATAGACTGAGCCAGGGCTTATGAAGGCCAGCTCTCTTCAGGAAAACTGTTCTGTTTTCAGGAAGAAATTGTTTTTTCCCTTCATCTGTTAGAATGTGCCCCAGCCTTTTTGCTCCTGTTTTAGCTGGTGCACAGATGAGAGCCAGCATGCCATTTATCTGATAATCCCATGGGCCTGTCCAAAAGCCCATAATCATGATATGGGGAGAGGCAGTCTGCCAAAAATACAAATGCCAAATGAGTATGTCTAGAGCTGAGGAGCATAAAGGGCCTTCCGATGTACCTGCATTTTCTAAAGATTTATTTTATTGTTTTTGACAGAGACAGAGAGAAGGCCTAGAGCAGGCATGGAGCCGCACATGGTGGGGCCTCACAGGGCAGAACTGCCTCCCATATGGGAAGCATGCCTCTCACATGGGATGCTCCCACATGGGATGCTTACCCCAGTTTCTCATATGGGTCCACATGGGCTGGGACCAGACTTGATCCTCGATCCCAAGGCTGCAAGGCAAGCATTCAACCCTCTGAGCCATCCAGGCACCCCTGTGCCTGTGTTTTCCATTTAATCGTGTGGATAGGTATTTTCTGGTTATTGTTTCTACCCACTCATTTGTGCTGACTGAAATATCATTTTACTTATAGTAATAGTTGAGAGCAAATTGTTTCTGCAGATAAAGACGTAGATATATTTTCAACCAACATGCTGCTAATTAAATTGTTTATCTATCTAAACTTGGGCCTGTACTGGTTGTATCAGATGTCCCTAGTATCTTGAGTAATTTGCCTTGTGTTCCATGACCTTGTTTTTCTGTTCATTACAGTGTGAGTGACTGCCCCATGTCGTGTTGATGCTAATCTGCCATGCTAGCCTGTCTACCAGGGCCAGGTGACCTGTCTTTTCAGCTTCTTTCTCACACGCAGATGAACACTGGACTTCAGAAATGTAAGTAATCTGGATCTCAGGGAAGGATGTGATACTTTATCTTGTACCAACATTTAAGCTATTTCAGAGCACATTGGGGGAACCCGGGATGGCTCAGCAGATTAAGCAGTCACTTTGCAGCCCCGGGGACCGAGGATCGAATCTCAGCCCTGGCCTATGCAGACCCATGTGCTTAACTGGGCTGTGCTTCCCATGTGGGAGGCCCCCAGTTCGGTTCTCGCCGCTCCTCCCTGTTTGGCCTCTGGCTTGAGGGGGTGTGCCTTCCATGTGGGAGGCGCCCAGCCCAGTTCCTGCCCTGCGTGGCCCCCACCACCTGTGTGGAACGAAACCATGTCAAAAACTGATGAAGTACAACTATGGAAACTGCTCTGGGCCCTCCCCCTTCTCTCTGTTTCTCTGTCTCTGTCAAAAACAATAAAATAAATCTTTTTTCTTTTTTTTTTTTGTTAAAGCACATTGGAGGTACATTGACCATGAACTTTGGTACCTTCAAGATATTCTTCAGAACAGACAGAAGAAAGCAGTTGCAAAAACTTGTCAGCAGGGAAGCCGGGATGGCTCAGTGGGCTAGGCGCTCACTTTGCAGCCCCAGGGACCAAGGATCGAATCCTGGCCTTGGCCCGTGCGGACCCATATGCTGAACTGGGGAGTACCCCCAATTCAGTTCTAACCAGGGTGAGATCCCGGCCCAGTTCCTGCCCTGTGCAGCCCCGTGCCCACCTGTGGAATGAAACTATATGGAAAAACCGATTATGTGCAACTATGGAGACTGCTCTGGGCCCTCCCCCTTCTGTCTGTCTCTGTATCTCTCTCTCTTTCTCTCTCTCTGTCAAAAAACAATAAAAATAAATTAAAAAAAAAAACCAAAAAAAACTTGTCAGCAATGTGAGACACTTCTCTGATCAGAGAGATTCTCTAAAATACTAGAATTGCCTAGTACAGCATCTTGATTTTAATTGTTGACAGCTATCTGCTGAGCAACAAAGCTATAAGGAGTTTTACAGGAGAAATATATGTGTGTATCACACTTCAAAAAAGTTTCTCAGTTTGAATGAGGAATTGAATGAAAATGCACAGTCCAGATTGCTTACTATATCTCTGAAACAGACTGTTTACGCTGTTATGTTGGTTTGAACTCTCTGCCATGAAAACAGTCAGTTCCCTTTGGCTTTGCCGTCTGCCTTCTGAGCCAGTGACTTTAGTTCATAGCAAATAAAGAAGCTTTTGCCTTTAGTTCAGAGGGAGAGAGAGCTAGCTTTCTCAATATCTCTGGTCATAGTCCTACTAATATACTTCCCACAAGATTGAGCTTTTCAGAACTCTCTGTTAGATTCCTGTCTTAAACTGGCCAGAACTGGGTTTTATACTTCATACTTTCTCAGATTGCTACCTTCTATCCTTGCCCTGCATGATGTGCAAGGAAAAGATTCTATTCCTGGCTCATTACCATGTACAGTATCCCTAAGTGTCAAAATGGCCCTAAATTTGGAATAGATCTTCTTTTCAGAGCAATAAAGGGAAATTAGTGAGACATCTAGGCTTACCCTTTAATAGAAAAGGTACCTGAATCTTTTATGATGGGGTTTGACAAACTTTTTCTGTAAAGGGCCAGATAGCAAAGGCTTTGTGGGCCGTAAGGTCTCTGTTGCATCTACTCAGGTCTGCTATTGTAGGGCAAAGGCAATCTTATATAATATGTAAACAAATGCGTGTGACAATAAAACTTGTTATAAAAACACAGCAGAAAGATTTTGGCATGCAGGCTTTAGTTCACCAACCCCTTCCCTATGAGGTCATCTTTACAAACTAAAAAACTAGCCTTGATTTCTTTTCTTTCAGGGAGAGTTAGACTTAACCTGATCAGTTCTGGGATTTGCCCAGTGAATCCAACTTGCATATCTTCTGCATCTGTCTGACACAGTAGGCAAGCTCTACTGTATTAGCTTTTCCTCAGCCTTTCTCTTAGTAAGTGGTGACTGGGTGATGAAGTTGTATGTGCTCCCTGGCCACCCGAATCTGCAGTGCTAACTGCCTTGGGGTTAGTTTTGGGCTTCCAAGTACACGAGGAAGAGGGAGTATACTGGGAAGCATATAATAAGGTGACAAAGAGCAGCTCACTGTTTTTGAGATACCGTAACTCATTCGGGCAGCTTCACCCAGTGATGGATATCAAGGCATCAGCCACTTGCCAGAGGCAAATTGGCCGCTTTATCTTGGGTGCTAACTTTTATTTATTTATTTTGTTGTTAAATTTATTGGGGTGACCTTAATTGATATCAATTACATTGTTTCCAGGTGTACAGTTCTACATTACATTGTCTATACATCGCATTATGTGCTCAATGGGTGCTGACTTTTAATCTCTACTTCCTTCTCCCAAAAGCAGCCCCTCAGTAACCTCTGCCAACCACTGTCCCCAGTCTATATTTGAGAATTGAGATATCCATTTTTTCCTCTGGTTTCAGGCTTACCCATTTGGGGGTTAGTGTATTTGAATCTCTTTGACTGTCCTGTTGCTACCCTTAACTAAATTCACACCTTTGTAGAGGAGAAATCCTATTGGTATTTTTAAGCTTACTTGCTTACTTCTCTCCCAGAATATATAAGAAGAAAAATCCTATCACATGACTTATAGCTGTTAGTGTTAAACATGTCTAGTTCAGGTGAGATGGAGCATAAGCTGTCTTCTTTGGAAACCAGCAGCTAAAGAGCTGTTCAGAGCCCAAGCCTATCAGCTAGCTATAGAGATCTTAAAACCAGTTTTGTGACTTCGCAATTCAGGCTTTTCCTGCCCCCACCGCCCCCCACACACCCCCACACACCCCCACACCCCCTTCCGCAGAAGGGTCTTACTTTTTATTTAAAAAGTGGGGAGAGCCCAGAGCAGTCTCCGTAGTTGTACATTAGTTGTGACATAGTTTCATTCCACACAGGTGGAAGTGGGGCTGATATTTAAGTTGTGCAGGGCAAAAACCAAATTGGAACCTCCCATATGGATGGGAGGTGAGAGCCTCCACTCCCATCCTGGTAGTTTTCAGTTGTGCCACATTTCAGCATATGAGTTTGCAGGGGCCTGGGACCAGGATTCAATCCCCAGACCTCACGGTTTCAAGGCAAGCACTCATAACCTGCTGAGCTATCCCAGCATCCCTCCTCTTCCTTTTCTATGTGTGTAGAAAGGTGTAATGCATTTCCCATCCTAGATGTGTAATTTACCATAGGGCAGGCTAGATTAAAGAACATCTTGGCTTATACTTGGTAGGGGACCAATTCGGGGTAAATGGATGCCCTCTTAGAGCTTTTTTAGATTATATATTCCACAATGTCACCTGCTTTGAGAGTTCTCAGCCATTTTGGAACTCTGTACTTGAAAATTTGTTTCCCTCTGACCCATCTTCTCCCAATTCCCCAGAAAATGTGTTTTTTGAGCATTTTTTCTTCAACCCTAAGCTTTTGCTCCTATTTCCTTAGCTCACAGTCAGGTATGTAGTAGCGGCTCAGTAAATATATATTATTACGTATTTCTGACTGAATGGCTGAAGTGGCCCAAGGTCCTTGGTTCTTAAATCATTTTTTAGAGAACTTTGACCTCTTTTATTGTACTCTCTTGGAGCCTGGTATAAATGTCAATATTGCCATCTTTTACTGCTTCTTTGCATGCCTATCTGCCCCCTAGTGGAAGGGCCAGGAAATGGTGAAATCACCCAATCACAGTGGATAAACTCATAGAAATAACAGAAATATTATCTAATATCTGTTGAGTGTATACGATGTGCAGGCACTATCTTGAATGTTTTTATATATGGTCTCATTCATTCCTCAATAATTATATACGAGAGACTCTAAAATCTTTTCTTTTACAACTGCGGTATAAGTGTTACCACTGGCCAAAGTCAATGACTGGGCTTAGAACTCACCCTTGGGTCAGACTCCAAAGCCTGCGTTAAAAACACACTCCCTGTGCCTCTCCACCTGTAGATAGAGGTTCCTGCTCCATATGCCATCCATATCTTCTGACCTTCAACTAGAAGGAGACACAGGAAGGTCCCTGTGGGGAAGTCAGGATTTCAGGGAGATATTCTCCCCAGTCCCTGAGATAAACAACAGTGCTTTCTACTACATTTAATTCTCAGACTCAAGTCCCAGGGGTCCTGCAGTTGGAGCTTCCGTGGTCAGGTTGCTTTGTCCTGTCTGTGGGCAGACACAGCCAAACCTGTTGTCTTTGAATATTAAATATTGACAGTCATTGTTCCTATCCATAGAACGTTTTCTTGTTAATTGGATCTTTTGATCTTAGTAATTCTGTGAGGTAGAACAGCAGGTATCATCCCTGTTGAGGAATGACTAAGACTCTGGGTAGTCAGATAATATAGCCAGTGCTTGAATCCAGATCTTTCTTTTTTCTTTTCTTTTTTTTTTTTTTTAATAAAAAAAATTGTATTTACTTAGAAGCATTCAGAATGTCAACAAAACAGCTGCAATTTTTTTTTGCAATTACAGAGTGGTATTCAGTTAACAGAACAATTATTTCGTATAAGCTGCATCAGAGACAACTGAAGATGAAAAAAAACTACCATCCCCATATATAACTAATTTGTGCTGTGCACCAACAAGGACCTGCTTTAAATTTCCATGCCAATTTACAACCCCCATACTGTACCAGGCAAGGTTAGTGGCTATTGAAAATACCACCAGGACAGGGCTATCTAAAGACCCATTCGGTAGTGTGTTAACTATACAAAAAAAGACACTGTACAGTTTAAAAACAAATCTTACACAGCCTTACATTTCAATTTTTTGTCTTTAAAAGGAGTGAGTTGTGTACAGGGGGGTTAAATGCTTTATAGACAAGAGAAAAAACAAACTGCGCTAGAACCAACTTATTCATCATCATCATCTTCTTCATCTTCATCCTCTTCGTCTTCCTCCTCCTCCTCATCCTCTTCATCTTCCTCATCTTCTTCTTCCTTCTTTTTCTTGCTCTTTTCAGCCTTGACAACTCCCTTTTTTGCCACATCAGGCTTTCCTTTAGCTCGGTATGCAGCAATATCCTTTTCATATTTTTCCTTCAGCTTTGCGGCCTTCTTTTCATAAGGCTGCTTGTCATCTGCAGCAGTGTTATTCCACATTTCTCCCAGCTTCTTGGCAACATCACCAATGGATAAGCCAGGATGCTCTCCTTTGATTTTTGGGCGATACTCAGAACAAAACAAGAAAAAGGCCGAAGGAGGCCTCTTGGGTGCATTGGGATCCTTGAACTTCTTTTTTGTTTCCCCTTTAGGAGGGATATAAATTTTCATTTCTCTTTCATAACGGGCCTTGTCCGCCTTTGCCATGTCTTCAAATTTTCCTTTCTCTTTAGCAGACATGGTCTTCCACCTCTCTGAGCACTTCTTGGAAAACTCTGAGAAGTTGACTGAAGCATCTGGGTGCTTCTTCTTGTGCTCCTCCCGGCAAGTTTGCACAAAGAATGCATATGATGACATTTTGCCTCTCGGCTTCTTAGGATCTCCTTTGCCCATGTTTAATTATTTTTCCTCAGCGCGCACAGAGTCGCCCAGTGCCCGTCCGGCTCGCACTTGCCCCGGCGCTGTCTCTATGGAGCTCAATGCACTGCAATGGCTGTGAGAGCGGGAGCCAGACGCCTCTTTTTATTTTTTTTATTGCAGTATTTAAAAAATATTTTTATTTATTTATTTATTTATTTTTGACAGAGAGAGAGAGAGAGAGAGAGATGCAGAGACAGAGAGAGAACTGAACTGGGGGAGCTCCCAGTTCAGCATATGGGTCCGCACAGGCCGGGGCTGGGATTCGATCCCTGGTCCCCGGCGCTGCAAAGTGAGCGCTTAACCCACTGAGCCATCCCGGCTTCCCCTCTCTTTTTTCTAACTACAGATTTCCTGTTCTTTGTACTGCCTAAGTCTTGATTAATGATA
>PVKE010037958.1:0-15665 GCA_004027555.1 Craseonycteris thonglongyai
AGAGAGAGAGAGAGAGAGAGAGAGAGAGAGAGAGAGAGAGAGAGAGAGAGAGAGAAACAGATGGGAGATCTAGCAAAATAAAATTGCTTAATACATTCTTCTACCAGAATACAGTACATACCTAGGGAGCAGGGTAAGAAGTCAGTCAGATGAACAGGACGTGGAAAAGGAGATAGATGATAACCTGAGGCCCACCAGACGCTTCAGCCTCTACGTGTCTGTCTAACAGCAGCAAACTTTTAAAAAGAATGATCTCTGCTTTAATTTTGCCTTCCAGTAATCCCACGAATTCCTCTCATGGCCAAATTCTGACCTAAGGAGGGAAGAAATACTGGGATATACATTTTGAGACTTAGGAATTGAGGTACTAATTAGATCACAGAAAATCCAGCATACTCTACATTTCTGTTAACGTCTAGTTTTGCCAGACTTTAGTCTTTAGCCATTGCAGTGTGTGCAGTGGTACCCCACGAATTTTCATTTGGAATTCTTTTCTTGTGAATAATGGCGGAACAAAGTTTATATGTTTTTAGGTTATTTGAATATCCTTTTTCCTGATGTTCTTCTTCAAGCCTTTCTGCCCATTTTTTATAGTTCTTTTTTATTATTGATTTGTAGAAGTTAATTAAAAATCCTACATAAATGTGGATATGTGTGTATTATATTAATACAAACTCAGCATATATCTTTTTTAAGAATAGGATTTACATTTTCACTCTCTTGATGGTGTGCGTATTTATAATTGTCTAATTTTTCTATCCTTTTTTATCAGTAGTATTTACTTAGTCTTGTTTAAGAAATGTTTGTCCACTGTAAAGCCATAAAAACAAGCTCTTGTGTTTTATAGAATCTTTATAGTTTGGACTTATATATTAGGCATTGTGATCCATTTTGAATTGTTTATGTATGATATAAGATAATTACTGTTTCACATTTTTCATGAAGATATCTAATCAGTTTCATTTATTAAAAAGGTCATCATTTTCTTCCAACTTTCTCTTATAAACAAGGTAACTGTATGTCCATGAGTCTCCTCTTGTACTCTTGACCAGGTCCTATGGCTGTACATATCAAGTAACCAAGTCTAAGCTATTTCATTATTGTGGCTTTAGTGTGAGTCTTGATATTCTACTGTAATTTTCTAAATAGTCTTTTAAATTCTATGCATTTCTATGTTCATTCTAGAACAAGCATGTCACTTTCCCCCCAAAATATCTTTCTGAAATGTTCAAGGATTGTATTAACTCTACAGGTAAATCTGGAAAATGTGACATTCTAAAAATAAAGAATGTTTTAGTCCAAGTATATGGTCATCTCCACTTGTTAAGGTTTTCTCTAATTTTATTAGCAATGTTTTCACTTTTGGTTCCCCAAGAAGCAGATCTAATATCAAGGTTAGCATGATGAACGTTTGTTAGGGAACACTCTTAATATTACCACCTGTGAACATGAAGGGAAGGAGGCAGTATTGTGCAGCAGAGGAAGCTGGGCTGTGATACATCCTCAATCGGTTACGGATGGAGGTTGAAGCTGAAATAGACCTTTTGAATATTCCCCAGTTAGAGAAAGGCAGCCAAAGCCTTATCTTCCCATATCACTACTCATTGGATATGAGCTGCCATAGAAAGGGAACGTGACCTTGGGTGAGTTAATTCTCTTGAACAGGAGCAATGGCGGGTCCCACTTGATAGTTGTATGTTGACAGCTTTCCTAGCAACCAAGAGAATAAACCCTTTAGTCCTCAAGGGGAATCTGTGTGCACATTGAGAATCCACCACAATTTAACTTTGTCTCATCTAGATCCTCATCTTCGTGGAAGTGAAGTGAGTCCGGGAGGATGGTTTGTCTCTTTTCTCTGTATTCACATGAACTTGTATGTAAGAGGAAGGTTTGTGGAACTAAATTACAGCTCCTGGTGCTGCCGCTGAGCTCAGAGTCATAGCAACTCTCATTAGCTCCCTCCTCTCATCCTCTGTTAGCACCTCTGCTGATCCTAGTCATCCACCTGGGGTTTGAAACTCTGTTCATCACACCATTTGCAAGCTGTGACTGCTGATTTGTCTATTTACCATCAACATGAGCCGTGAATTATAAAGATGTATTCAAGAGTGAGAAACATATTTCTACATCCCTGCTGTTGCATAGCAGCCCTACCTTCTCCTGTTGAACAGTGATTGCTCATTCTAAGACAGTGATTTATCCAATGAGACGTTATGATGCCTGGTGGAAATATTCGTACTTTAGAGACCAGATTCTCTAAACCCACAGAACTCAGTTACTTAGGAGAGAAAGCACTCGTTTTCTAAGGTGGTCATTGGAAATGATGGTAAGCAGGGTCATTCCTGCTGCTGCTCTTTGTTTACAGGCCTATGATTTCTACCTACTGAGGACACAGCACCACATAAGTTATGGATTTAAAGCATACACTGCATCTTGGAAGATGGCATCACGTTGCCATAAATATTAGCTCTGAGCTGGCTCTCCAGCTATGCTTTTTTTTGTTTTTAATTAATTTATTAATTTTTTGACAGAAAGAGAGATACAGAGACAGAGAGAAAACTGAATTGGGGGCACTCCCCAGCTCAGCATATGGGTCTGCACGGGCCAGGGCCAGGATTCGATCCTCGGTCCCCAGCACTGCAAAGTAAGCGCTTAACCCACTGAGCCACCCCGGCTTCCCCACCAGCTATGCTTTAACCAGTCCTTCGTCCTTTCATCGCGCTGTCTGACTTCCAGCTTTGTGTTGCTCTGGTTTGTGACATGACCAGTGGATTCCATGGCCACTGATCCACTCATTCCTTTACCTCTTTGCTAGAAAGTGTATCCTTTGGTCAGACATGATGCTTTGTAAGGTTTCATTCTAGTTGATCAAATATTCTCTAAGCTCATGGATATCAGTTCTGGATAAGGCCCTGTGCACAGGTCAAGCAAGTTCATCTTTCTCCCCAACTGTAAATCAATTTGTATCACTAGAACAAACACTAATTGGTCATGATCTATTACCCTTTAAATATTCCTGGATTCAATTTTCTCTGATTCTCTTTTAAGTTGGTATTTACCTCATTTGTGTCTGGAAAAAACAGGACAAATTAGCTTCAGTCTTTAGTATTCTCACCCCAAAAACCTGAATTTATGTTCCACAGTATCTGGCCTGTACCTAAATGACATGGTATGGTTGCGGGTTTCTTTCACTCAGCAAATGAGGAGAAAAGAAAGTCTAAAAATGAGGCAGGAATTTAGTCTCACAGTATCTTTATTCCATTTGTATGGTCCACAATAAGCATGTTCCCCAAAGTTGCCTTTACTTGCAGGAGAACAGCTAAGGGAAAATAATTGCATTAACTACATTCTTCCATCTGGTACTTCGCGCATTAGTGTACTCTCAATATTTACTGGATTAGCTAATTTCTCACATATAGTACTTTTTAGCTCAGTGCACTGAACATAATAAACATATATGTCTCTTATATAGCCACAATAATTTCCTTTTTTTAATTCTTTTGTGTTTCTTGTATACCTGAAAGAGAAAATAAAGAATTACATTTGGCAAGCCAAACATTTGAAATATATTCACATGCATAAAAATACTTTTCTAACATATCATTGTTCCTAGGGTCTGCATTCTCTAAAATAAGTTTTATTTATTGTTGAAAATATCAATAGTGTCTAGGTTATTCATTTTTATTGACAGATATGCAACGTCAAGCACTATCTTATTTTTCTCTGCTTTTTCCTCTTTTTCACATTTGTAATATTTGCTGTTCATTACTTTCATACACAGCACCTCCCTTCCCTAGTACCTAATGTAATTTAAAATAATGCAATGCTATTAGACTGTAATTTAACTGGCTCAGTAGTAAATCCTTGACACTGTCCACCTCAGATGTTTTTCATAATCACCAAAACCAAGAACTAACCTAATATGTGGTACTTTAAGCTTGACATCATCTCCAAGTGATATATTTTTCCTGCCATTTCTTTAGAGATTTTACTCTGAAATTACAAATAGTATCAGCCTCTAATAAATACAAGATAGCTGATCAGGAGATATGCATTACATAATGCAATACATAGACAATGTAATGTAGAATTGCACACCTGAAACCTACGTAATGTTTACCAACAAGTGTCACCCAAATAAATTTAATAATTAAATGAATAAACTAAAAAAAACCAGACAAATATAATTTCAAAATATTGTCTTATGAAAAAAATGGAGCATTGATACTTAGATCAATAAATAATGGTCATGAATCAATAAATAAGTTCATCAATTCAATTTTCAAAAGTGAAAATTCCTATTTGAGGTGCCATAATACAGATGTCATTAATCATAGCCTCTTTCCAGAAAAAGTAACCAAACATTGAGAATAAGAATCATATGTATGAGTACATACATATGTGATTATAAATTATATGCAATATAATGTATTACATGTACATGTATTATTACATAATTTTTATTTCCATATTATTTCTTGATAATTTGACTGTTTTCTTTCCATTATAGATTATCTTCTCACTAGCAATAATTACAAATAAACACATGGAAGTTCTACTTTTTCAAACCAAGATTCCGTCTATACCCCTTCTTGATACACCCATTGCCTTTACCTCTAGTTTTTTACTGTAGATGAGATCTTTAAAATATATATCCTTTTCTCCTCCATTTGTACATATCTCATCCCTCATTCTGTCTGATCATTACAAACTGCCAAAGATAGAGCTGCCTTGTTTTTCTGACCCATATTCCTACTCTTTCTATGAAGGAAATAGCAACCAAAACAAAACAAAACAAAAAAATAATTCAAGCTGCTATTTGCTGTCTGGTCCAATATGGTGAGTATGCAGAAATTTCAGGGTTCAGCAGCCTCCAACACAGTTGTCATGAGTTCACTCCTCCTTCATATATGCTCAACCAACACATAATATATATAAATATATATGTTCGCAACAGTACCCAACAATTGCAAAAGCTGAGGCTCTGATTTCTTTCTTTCATCTAATACTGTGTCTTCCCAAATACAAATAAAATTTTATAAAATACAAATGAAGTTTTAGCATTGTTTTTGCAAGTCTTCTTTTTTCCCTTATTACAAGAACAAATACAACATAGGAATCCATTTATAACAGTATATTTATAACCACATTTTAAAATATGTAACACAACAAGATGTTTTATACATACCATATATGCAATATACCATACCTGAGTTTATTTTATTCTCTCTACCAAAAATGTTCTAGATCTGTCTCTAAACCATCCATTCAAAAATGGCCATTTTTAAAAATCAGATGTAACACAAATTTCAAAGCTAAAAAATTTTTTTTGGTTATTCTTACTGAAGCATTATCACATTATATTCTTTTTATCTGTAGATGTTTAAATTAGTCTGATCGTATAATTAATGTTTAAGTAACTAAGGACAGAATCAATCTTTCATCTATCTTTGAATCCCAGCAGTTAGCATCATTTTAAGTACAACAAAAGCCTAGTGGATTTTGTTGGCTTCTATAATTCTCTTAGATAAAAGCAATATTCACAGATATTCTTCCTTATTTGGTTACTATAAGTTTATTAGTGATTTGTCAAGATAATAAGGAAACATTTCTGGCAATTTCTTGCATTGTTAGATACATTACAGAAGCCTTATGGGGGAAGCTGGGATAGCTCAGCAGGTTAAGTGCTCACTTTGCAGCCCCAGAGACTGAGGATTGAATCCCGGGCCTGGCCCAGGTGGACCCATATGCTGAGCTGGGGTGTGCCCCCAGTTCAGTTCTTGCCGGGGCCTATGCGGGAGGCTCCTGGCCCAGTTCCTGCCCTGCGTAGCCCCACACCCACCTGTGGAGTGAAACTATATGGAAAACTAATGCTGTCAACTATGGAGACTGCTCTGGGCCCTCCCCCTTCTCTCTGTCTCTCTCTCTGTCAAAATAAATAAATAAATAATTTTAAAAAAATAAATAAATAATTAAATAAATAAATAAAAAGCCTTATGAAGAAGAATTCTTTAGGGATGAAATTTCAACTGAAGTCAGTTTTAATTTGTAGTTTCCAATGCTCCCGAGGAAAACACCTTTACTCAAACCAACTATAAAAATTCAGTAAGAGGGAAGCCAGGATGGTTCAGTGGGTTGAGCGCTCGCTTTCAGCCCCAGGGTCTGTGGATTGAGTCCTGGCCCCAGCCTGTGTGGACCCATATGCTGAACTGAGGTGTATCTCCCATGCTGGAGGCCCCAGCCCAGTTCCTGCCCTGCACAGCCCTGCATCCACCTGTGGAACAAAACTATGTCAAAAATTGATGTACAACTATGGAGACTGCTCTGGACCTTTCCTCTCCTCTCTCTGTCTCTGTGTTTCTCTTTCTGTCAAAAACAATAAAATAAATCTTTTTAAAAACTCAGTAAGACTCAAGACTTACCAATCAGAGGACATGACTATGTCATCCAACTTTTTATAACTTATGTAACTTTTTCTGGGAGATAATCCCAACCAGTAGTTATATAACTCCTGGGATTTTATAAAATTCTATAGGAAATAAAGAAGGTTTGTTAAAATAATTGACTCCAATTTTTGTATATTAACTTACAATATAATTTCTTACAAATTACTGTCTTAAGACATTTTAAAGATTTTATTACTACTTTTCAGTGTCATCAAAAAAAATGAGACAAAGTAATTTTAACCATAAAATTGCCTCCAGCATTTATACATCAGCTACTGTCTCATATGGAGACGGTTCTATCAATCCATGCATAACCTTAACTTAGGGTCAATGAAGTTCACAAACTTCATGATTCAAATATTGAGCAGTAAATATTCAATGGGCAAAAACGTAGTTAATCACTATAAACACATGTTAGGGGATGCCAACATGGCTCAGCAGCCCAACTGGTGACTACCAGGATGGTGGCAAAAGTTTTCACCTCCCATGTAGGAGGACCTCAGTTTGGTTCCTGCCCTGCACAGCCCCACATTCACCTGTGTAGAATGAAACTTTGTCACAATTAATGATGTGCAACTATGGAGACTGCTCTGGGCCTTCCCCCTTTCTCTCCCTTTCTCTCTCTCACTTATTTTCTCTCAAACAATAAAATAAATCTTAAAAACAAACAAACATGTTACTAGAAAGAGGAAGAGTAGGAGAAAAATGCAGCAAAGTCAGAAGAGAGTGGTTATAAAATAGAATTTAGAACCAGTCCAGATTTTTGTAGCTAAAGTAATGGGGTCAAGGTTGTTTGTTTGTTTTTTTCTTTATATTTCAAACATTGTTTTAAATAAATAACTATAAATAGGTCATTTCAGAAAGATCAGATGACAAATAGCTATAGATTCATTTCCCCTTATTCTACAAAGGAGAACAAAGATGCTTAGAGTAAGGAAGCCGAGACTTTTGTACAAAATATATATATATTATTTTTTTTGCTTAAAAGATAAATATATGATTACTATTGAGAGAGCAGAAATACTAAGCAATAAGTAAAATATGAACATGCCATTTAGATATTAGAAAAAATAAAATTAATACATAAATAAATCTTCTAGAGAACTCACTTTCTCTTGGACCCAGAAACTCAGTGCAATATATCTGCCTTTACCACCCCTTAACCCTAATTCTTAATACATGTTTTACCCAAACAATCTTACTACCTTAGTATATGTTGGCTTTTTCTCTTAGTTAAAAAAAATGAAAAATGGGGGAAGCCGGGATGGCTCAGCAGTTTAAGCACTTGCTTTGCAGCCCTGGGGACCAAGGATCGAATCTTGGCCCCGGCCCTTATGGACCCATATGCTGAACTGGGGTGTGCTTCCCATGCTGGAGGCCCCCAGTCCAGTTCCCACCCTGTGTGGCCCCAGCCCACCTGTGTGGAACGAAACCATGTCAAGAATTGATGATGTACAACTATGGAGACTGCTCTGGGCCCACCCCCTTCTCTCTGTCTCTCTCTATCTCTGTCTCTCTCTCTCTGCCTCTTTCTCTCTCTGCCTCTGTCAAAAACAATAAAATAAATCTTAAAAAAAAGAAAGAAAAATGATGAACACAAAAAAATCTCCTCCCATGTAGATTTTATAGAATTGGTAACCCTCAGGAATAATTTCCAGATCCTGTTTTTAGAAAAATGCTCAGAAATTGTGTTCTGAAAGTTGATCCTGAAGTTCCTGTTTGAAAGTGCTGAGAGATGTAAAAATTCTGCATTCCCCAAATGTACTGATATGCCCAGCCTCTGAGATCCCACTGATGCTAAGGTCTTAAGCTAAAGGTCTATATGCTTTACCTTGGCTATGCTCCCCTGAGATCAATGTACTAAATCTCAGTCAACTCATACCCTAACTAGAATAAGCCAGAACCATTTCTGGATTATAATCTTCCCCATCATGCCTCACTCCTTCCTAGTCTCTGGTGGGAAAAATGACTTCCTTCCTAACAAGCAGAGATCCATAGGACCTTACCAACACACTTTTGTTCTTAATCTTCAATAGGCTGGCATTGTAAGAAGAACATATCATGTCACTAGATTGCCATGTCTTAAAATCTTCAAGTAGTAAATAGCAGCTGTCCTCATACCATATCCATTCCTTTGGACAAGGCTTACATTTGTGCTCTAGAAAAAGAATGTAGTTTTGTTTGATGTGTGTTAATAATATGTATTATTTTTTTTTATTCCCATTGTCCTCTATGTTAGATTAACCAAATTTACTTGTCTTTCTTCTTATTACACCAAAGATGAAGAAAATGAATTCTATGTGTCAGGCCCCGTATACCACTACAATGCATCCACAACATCATTTGAGCAACACATTTCAAATGGAATACTTGGGTTCCAGTATATTTTCATACCTACCTTGGGAGCCCTGAATAATGATTAATTAAAATTTTTGTCTCTTTTTATCATTTTTTATATGGCTACATGGTAATAAAAGATAATCACAAGAAACATTGTGTCATGAGAATCAACCCCAAACAAATATACTTCACTCCTGCCTTCTCCAACTAGAGCATTTTTAGCTCTCTGTCTTGTTGAATATTTGTCAGACTGCATGAACACAAAGAACATATTATAGTTATAATAGCTATAAAGTCTGTTAGAGATACTAGAAAACCAATTCATCCAAATTCCAAGGGTAAGGCCTAACTTCCTTTTCTCTTGACTCTCATTAAACATTCACTGAAATTTAGGAATGAGGTCACCTATAAAGGGATGTTCTTTCCTCCCTATCTTCTATTGACCTCAGTACCCAAAAGAACCTAGTAAATATCAAATTAGAAAAACTGTATATTGCTTAGTGTTTTAGTTAGTTAATGTCATTTTCTGCAATTTGGGGGCCTAAATTATTATTATCTTTTCTATTTTTCTTCTAACTTTATAGAAATATCAAGTCCTCTGTCAACCACATTTAATTCCTTGCCCCAAATAACAGCTTCCAAAGGAAAAACTGATTCTCAAAGTGATTTGTAGGTTTAGCTCATTGTTCATAAATAACTCAGAAGTAAATATAGGGTTACCTGGTTCTTTTCTATGTAGCTCATAACATAATTTGGTGGCTATTTCCTGCAGTGTGATAGAGAGATTCCTGATCCTTTCGGAACTATTCATATTCCGCATCAGTTGTAGAGAAACATTCCTCTGAAGTTCTTCTTTGAAATTTTGTAGTTTTTTCAATTTTCTCATTTCTATCTTCGAAGTTATGTAAACTTAAGGTAAAAAATAATGATAAAAGTATTTCATCCTTCAATACAACCATCACCTCTTTTTTCCTGAAATAGTATTAAGAATATTAAAGAACTAAGGAAGCAGTCATTTTATAGGAGTGAGGGGAAATGACTAAGTACCATGTTGTAAGGACCCAGTAATAAGTTCCTTTCATGTTTATATATCACCTATGATCACCCCAAAGCCTCAATTCAGAGTGAACTTTCTCATAAACTTGATGCAAGTCTAGGTGTTTGACCTTTCAATCAAACATGGGTAATACATACATATGCTTCCTAAGATGCCCAGTCCAGTTAGCAGCAGAAGACACAGGAGAGTCTGGGCCAAGGCTCTTTGATGCCACACCCGGGGAGGAGTGGGAGGTGCTGTGGGGAAAAAAATTAGCAAAGAGACCTGGAAATGGTATACAGCTTAATTTGAATCATTCACTCATTCTTTTATTTTGTCTCTTTTTCTTTTCCTATGTGCTTTTCCAAAAACTCAAGGACATTTCAAAATACTTTTTAAAATAATATGTCAAGAATAAGTCAAACTCATTTTCTTAGTTTTTTGTTGTTGTTGTTTGTTTGTTTTTTCTGTTTTTTTCTTGCATACAAAGTGATTCCTAAGCAGAGGATGCTATTTGGTAGGCTGATTCAATAAACAGAAGGGCAAAAATTGATTTTATAAAAGAGAAGTAAGCCAATCAATTTGGATACAACGTATCTTTCTTTTATAAAAACAAAACAAAACAAAACTGAGTAGCTGGCAGTTAACAGAGAAGTCAATCTGAGTATTTCTTCCTTGAATGGATGGTTATGGATGTCAAAGAAAATAATTTTAGTTATTCATGCTTTCCTTAGAAAATTATGGTTGTGGAACATAAATGATAGGCCATTTTCTTATAATGTCTCTGAGTGTCCTTTCATCAGGCAGATCTTAGACCAAACCTACCGGTATGTTACTTTCTCCTTAGAATTTTTCATATTTTTTAGCAACAAACTTTTGCTAAATGCTTTCTCTTTACTGAATAATAAAGCCCTAAACAGACACTTCCTCTATTTACCAAAAAACAGAACTTATGAACTCTATAAATTAATTATTATACTTAAATAAAATCAGAAATAAAAGAAGAGATATTACAATCCTTCTGTAACTCTTGCAAAAAATAGAAGAAAGAACACTCTCAAACTCACTTTAGGAGGACAGAATTACCCTGATTGATATCCTATGCACAGATGTAAAAAATTTCAACAAAATATTAGCAAACCAAATGGAACAATATATTGAAAGGATCATATACTATGATCAAGTGACATGTATTCCAGGGATGCAAGGGTGGCTCAACTTCCACACATCCATTGATATGATATACCACAATAACAAAATAAAGGATAAAAATAATGTGAGCATCTCAATAGATGCATAAAAAAGCACATTACAAAATTTAACATCAATTTATAACAAAAACTCAATAAAGTGGGTATAGAGGAAATGTACTTCAACATATTATAGACCATATATGACATGCACATAGCAAACTTCATACTCAATGGTGAAAAGCTGAAAGCTTTTTCTCTAAAATTATAAGGATGTTCACTCTCACCACTTATATTTAGTATAGTATTGGAAATTCTAGCCAGAGCAATTAGTCAAGATAAAGAAATAAAAGACATCCAAAATGGAAATAAAGAAGTCAAACTATCACTATCTGCAGGTGATTTGATAATAAACATATAAAACTCTAAAGACTCAAACAACAGTTAGGTCTAATAAACAAATTCAGTAAATTTTCAATATGCAAATTCAATATGCAAAAATTATTGCATTATTATGTACTAATAATGAACGATCAGAAATACATATTGAAGTAACAATCCCATCTACAATTGCATCAAAAAGAATAAAATTCCTAGGAATAAATTTAACCAAGAAGGTGAACACCTATATGTTGAAGACTACAAGACATTAAAGAAAGAAATTGGAGAAGACACAAATAAATGGAAATATATTTCATGTTCATGAATTGAAAGAATTAATATTGTTAAAATGTCCATACTACTCAAGCAATAAGATACAGAATCAATTCAATCCCTACCAAAATTCTAATGGTATTTTGTATAGAAGTAAAACAAACAATTCTAAAATTTGTGTAAAACCATAAAAGAATTTGAATAGCCAAAGTTATCTTAAGAAAGAAAAACAAAGCTGGAGGCATCACACTCTCTGATTTCCAAGCAGAATTGGAGTTTTCCAAGGATGAAACACTGAACATTGAAGGGAGGTGTACAAGACAGTAAGGGTAGATGTTACATAATATAAAGTTTATATTACATAACACAAACTTTAAGGTGGATAACAAGAAAATTAGACAAAATTGAGAAGTGAATAGACATGGATTCAAGATTTCCACAAGGTCAAAGAATTTCTGAAGTGAAAATTTAGAATAAGATGGGTTAGCAGACTAGGAGATGAGAAGGGATGTGAGAAGATATATAAAAGGCAATAACTGACATATTAAATGAATGGTATACTCATCTTCTTACACCATAAAAAAGAAGAAATACAAACAAGAAAAGTAAGATAGAAAATAACAGCAAGGGGAAGCTGGGATGGCTCAGTGGGTTAAGCATTCACTTTGCAGCCCCGGGGACCGAGGATCAAAACCCGGCCCCGGCCCGTGTGGAACCATGTGCTGAACTGGGAGCTCCCCCAGTTCAGTTCTCTCTCTTTCTCTGTCTCTGTATCTCTCTCTGTCAAAAATAAATAAATAAATATATTTAAAAAAAAAAAAAAAAGAAAAAGAAAATAACAGCAAAATCCCTGTCTCCTCTTAAAAAATAAATAAATAAATAAAATCTGTCTTAAAAAAAAAATCTCAGAATTGAGATGTTTCTCCTTCTCAAGGATAAATAAATCCAAGACCTAACAACAAATATTCTGCTCATAGTAAAGTTAGCATTTCAAAGAATGTTATATTTTATGGGGGAAAAGTGCACTTACATAATACATGACAATTCTTTTATTACTCCCTTTCATAATTTCACTGTTTCTACCAACTTTCTATGTTCTCCATAACTACTGTTTATGTTACTTTTAACTTAAACACGCTGAGTTTAAGTATGGGTAGGCTGGGGCAGAGTTCATCTGAAAAGCCAGGGTCCAGGAGGCAGGAGTTATGCATAATAGAAGGATTATGGGATTGTGAATAGGATGGAGATTAGAGTGTACTTTACTAGAGGATAAACTGGATGTTCACACAGGTAATCTACTTATATTATGACTTAAATTTGAATGGAAAAATGTCAAGTACAAAGCTTCCAAGTACAGTGTGGTTTTGAAGGTTATATCTTCCAATATTTCTTTCTTTCTTTTCTTTCTTTAGTCTCTGCCATGAACTTTTATTCAATTAAATTTCTTCATTTTTTCAGTAAGTTAGGAAAAGATCTCCAAAAGAAGTAGGAGAAATACTACGGTAATATATGTTTGACTTAGTAGAAAATCAAGTAAAATACACTAAAGATATCTGTCTGTCTGTCTCTGTGTCCCTGCGTCTTTCTCTCTTTTACATGTGCATGCACATACACACACAAACACACACACACACACTAGCATTTATCTTATAAAAAAGAACACAAAACCATGACGTTCCTAGACAATATATGTTCCTTGTTCCATGGTTTCCTTTCATAGAGAAAAAAAGAGAATTCACAGTTCAGTTATATGTCAATACTATTCTATCTTAATTATCCTGGGTGTGATGATAAAAACTAGAAAATTTATAAAAGATTGGGTCTTCAGTGCCTTTAAAATAAAACTTTTATAATCATTTGATATGGACATTTTTGATAGCTTTGGTAAAACTAGGAGGCTTAATTAAAAATTCAAATTGAAGGATTATTGTCAATTCACTAATATCTAAGGTTCAGGGCTTCTACCCTACACTTCTACCACCTTCTACACTTCACTTATACCACCTTACAAAACATCTGTAGCTCAAAATCTTACCTTTTATCCCAACTTGGTCAAACTCCTGGATATTTTCTGTCTTACTGGAGTCCTGGAATCTTAGATCTGCATATGTCACTTCTTCAGACATTGATGACTAGGAAGAGAAACATGTACAAACTATTTAAAAAAGGATAAGTTAAGGATAAACTAACAGAGTTGAATAGTAAACCACTAACAGGTCTGCAGATGATCTGCAGATGATCTGCAGATGGTCTGCGGCTCTACAGGGACTTCAGACAAGAATAGGAAGTTATTACAAGAAGGAACTTCTTTCTTCCTCTTAGCCCTTTCATTTCTCTACATCTACCAACTAGAGAGTAGTTTTTTGAACTGTGTTTGGATATTATTGGTGTTGGGCAAGAGGGTACACATCACTAGTGCAACATGATGCAGAAATAACACAGAATTTTCTGGAGAAAAACATTCAAGCAGCGAAATAACAAAAGGCACATAATCTGCAAACACTCACTACTCAATAGAAATGGCTTGGCATAGATGCTCTGTACAGTCATGTCAAAAGTTCTGACAGAGAATTTTTCTTAGCCAGGAGACAGCACATACACAGCACTCCCAGAGAAAGGGTAAGTAAGTGGGTAAGTTACACCTTGCCACCCTGTTCCATTGATATAGATTAGCCTAAGAGGAGCCAGGAAATGCCTAATGTATATTAAGAACTCTGGGGCCCAAGAACCATGCATGCTAAAGAGTATACACGCTGATGGCCAAGTTTGGCACAACAAAGGCCCTAGAAGTAGCTTTGTAGGAAAGCTGAGAGTAGCCTTGCTTTCTCTCTGCAGACTGACTCCATCAATTTGAGATGGCTTTCAGCTAAGCTACCACAAAGAGGAAGGAAATAAGGCTCCAGGGTTACGCAGGGTAAGTGTCTGATAACTCTGATGTAACCTCTCAGGAGTCAGGGGTTTGTTCATTTCTTGATCAAACAGACGGTGGAGGTGGGGGTTGGTGAATGATTGTTTTTGAGTAAATTCTTCCTAATTTTCATCAATAAATCTTACCTTGAAACTCCTATTGGTGTTACATATATAAGTACCATAGAATGAATAAGTACATTTTGTTTTGTTTTCACTAAAAATAATGTGTGAATATTTTTAAACATATTTAATTTAAGAATTGTTATTTTATGTTAGGATAGACAGTAAAATTAAAATAAAATAATAGGTCCCTTTTACAGGAGCAATGAAAGATTTTTTTAAAAAGTCACAGATACAATTTAATTAGAAATATGCACAACCAAAATGAAGAAAACTTTAAAACCCTTGAAAAACAATTAAAATAGAAAAAATATGGTTTGGGATCACAAGCTTTAATACCTGTATTATTTTTTAAAAACCCACCAACAACAAAAAAAACACTTCTTCTAAGTTTATTTAAACATTCAATGGCAACTTAATGAAAATACTATTATTTCTTTTTTCTGGTACTTGAAAAAAGCTAATCAAAGTCAGCTAAAAAATATAACTATAAACAAATTGCCATCAATATTTAAAGGAAAATATAATCAAAACATATACAGATTATTTTATCCTAAGCACTTTACTAAGGCTACTTTTATCTTTACAACTATTTGAACTAGTTACTATTACTATCACCCTTATTCTACAGATGAGGAAGTGAGCTATGAAGATGTTAAGTCCTGATCCAACATCACACAGGTGTTACATGATAGATGTGACAACTACAAATTATACCTGTAGGACAGTAAGAAATTACTGAGGCCTTGACCAACGCAGCTGGGCCAGCTCACTAAAAGAATGTCTTATCAGGGAGTAACAAAATGTTCAAGGATGAGGGCTGTTGCTCTTAGCTAATGCGTGCAACCGCAAGGCTAGAACTCTGCGTGACTCAATAGAATTGCGCACTCGGCACCCCTCCCCTGTTTTAAATTATGTATAAAAAGGCAAACTTGGTGTAAGTCAGGGCTTGTTGCTCCCGGATGAAAC